>LPNX010464035.1:33506-68385 GCA_001517045.1 Pseudotsuga menziesii
AAAATATGTGGCTATAGCTGAAGCAACGAAAGAAATAGTATGGCTCAGGAAGATACTTGAAGATTTGCAAGAAAAACAAGAGAACTCCACTCCATTATTGATTGAAAATACTTCTGCAATCAAGCTGGCTAAGAATCCCAAATTCCATGATCGAACCAAACACATCAACACAAAGTATCATTTGATTCAACATCATGTAGAGGCTAAGACAGTCCATCTTCGACATTGTTCCACAAATGATCAAGTTGCAGACATCTTCACCAAAGCGCTTAGACGAGAAAAGTTTGAAAGATTCAGAAACATGCTCGGACTTACTAACACCCCTTCGGATTAAGGGGGGGATTGTTGGAATATAATCCGTCAGGATTATACGTTAGTGTAAATAATAGGAAGATGAAAAGAATCTTGGATCTATGATCCCAAGAGTCATTGTAAATGTATAAATAAATGCTTTGGCTATGAAATAAATGAATTGGGAGTTATTATCCAACAGGTCTAAACACAACCAGTTATCCTCGACTTGATTCCTCCTTAATTTGGACACGCCTTATCTAGATTCACAATATTTAGCTACTTTCTCTTATCCAAATTTACATTGGTTGGCTATCTTACTATTGCCTTGAAGGATTACATAATATATACAACATGATTCATGAACCAATTCGGGTTCAGATCCTCAATACACTCAACAATATGCTAACTAATTCTAATTAAGGAAAACTCTTAAGCCTATCCTATGACTCATTGGCATTAGATGAGGGATTCATTACATGACTTACACTTTGACTCTATCATTCATTCATTTACCTAGTGACTCACCTAAATGACTCATCACCCATTTAGAATCACATTTAAGCAGAGGATTATTTACAATATAATAGTTCAATGACTATTAATTCAGGAAATGAGGACCCCTTCTAGGTCTGATCCAAACATTGAGCTTAGACTAGGATGGAGAGAAGGGTGCTCCTACATCAGACTCCCCAAAAATACATAAATATGACCTCCTGGTCATAACCTTCCATTTCCAGTATGCTTGGATCCCAAACTTTGTTTTGTAGCTAGTCATTCATCTCATGATGTTGTTTTGTCTTTATCATCTTTAGTTCTCATGGTTTCCATATTTTCTGCTGCAATGCTCCACTAGGTTTGCTTCTGCAATCTTATTTTGTCATCTGTCTTCTATTGTTGTTTTGTTTCTTTGCTCTACTGATGACAATTTTCGTTCTTTCTTCATGCCTTATTTGAGACACCTTCACCATCAACATCCTTAGTTCTTTAATCTCCATTTCCAATCTATACTTTGGCTGGTATGCTTGCATATTCTTGTTATGAAATTGTTGTTGTTCCTTTGAATCAGTTGATTCGATCACTCTTCTGCAACAACAAAATCATATTATTACAAGACAATTTATTGCCTTGGTCTTCCTTCTTTTACTCTCCAATGTCATGACTAAGAATTTATATACTTGCACCTATTAAGCAATCATATTTACCAATCCTTGGATTCATTAACCAATCTTCCATCATTTCTATCTCAATCATACTTTTTGAGGATAGAAATTTTTTCTTTGTCTTCATTAGCCAACTCTGCAACAACAAGTTCCTCTAGGTACTGATCACCCTTTTGAGACAATATGGTCTCTTCTTTTTTCATGAAATATTTCTTCCTCTGTTTGTCTTCACTTTTTTCAATACCTACAAACACACACCAATAATCAGTTTCAAAAACATGAGACTCTGAAGTCCTTGTTGATATTTTCTCTGGAATCCTCCCTTTGTGTTGGTCTGAACATAACATCAAAATTTTACCATCATCTATTTCTTCAATAGTATGAGCTATAGGTTGCATGCAATCTTCATAGGATACCATTTCATCTTTTACTACAACATAATTATATTCTCTTTTCATGCTTTTGGAAAGCACATTTTATTTTCCTTTAGACTTCATGACAGTCCAAGGTGACTATCAACTTTTTCCTTCATCAGAATGCAATTATGATTCTGCTCTATATAAATTCCTCTGTACATTTCTTCCTTCATCTTCAGATCAGCCCCAATTGATTGTGTTCCTCCATCAATAAACTCATCAATGAGTTCGTTTTGCTACAATACTTCAGACCTTTCCTCATTTGAGATATTTTCTTCATCATATAAGCCAGCTTCAAAAGACTTCCTGTCATCTTCAACAAAACCTGTAATCACAAAAAAATCACCAGTCTAAAAAACATAAGACCTCTTGGTCTCATTTGGACTCACAGTCATCTCGTCCATAAGTTGATCTGTACTTTTTACAAAATCCATGATACTTTCAGTTATTCTCTTTTCATCATCTTCTCCAAGCAAAGGACCTTGTTCAGGTTCACATACCAAAACATCTATCTCAGACTCAACTATCCTAATTTCTTCCTTCAATATGATAGACATCCTTTGCTGTAGCTTCACCTGTAGTGAATGCCATCTTACCTTCCTTTTCATGATCCAACCATACCTCTGGTTCTCTTTCTGTAGCAGAATCTCCAAACGAATAAGTTTCAATTCTATGTCAACTAATTATCTATAATACTCCTCTTGACTCATCTTGTTGATGTCTTCTGCCTTAACATATTTTCTTATGTTGTGGCTTGTATTTGAACCTTTGCAATGACTTCCAGTAGTCATCATCTCCATCTTCTTTTATTATATGAACTTCATCTTGTCCACTTGTGGACTTCTCCCAAGCCTCCTCTCAACAAGTCTTCATACCTACTACTATACCTCAATAAGTTATCTATCCTTGAGCTTGTTCTTTTGGTATATTTGGTTATTCTCCTCTAAAACCTTTTGAGCAACTTCCTTTTCTCATCTTGGCTTCTACAGATCCACTTCTCCTCTGAGAAAATTCAACTTGTTCCCTTTCTTGTACAACCTCTGTTGTCTCTTTAGGTTCTGCCATTGCTTTCTCTTTTCTCAAAGAGTTCACAAACTCTTACTCAAGAATACAATTATCCTTGATATATCTCCTCTAGCTTCCATTTCTTCTATCAAACCTTTCCTTTTGGTTTCAAACAAATTCCTAGAACCAGAGTTAAATAAAACATCAATCAGTCCATACCTTAGACTTTTCCACTTGTATAGTTGGTTAAAAACATTCCCCTGTCTGCAATTCTTGATTTAAATCAATCCTGAATAATGTCACCTAACCAACCCTCTCAACACAATTGTTAATATTCAAATTTAACATAAATTGAAAATTAGAATTTGATTTACCTCTTGGTTCTGCTATGAGCTTAACAAACTTCACGCATAATCCTCTACGCTCTTCTACCTTCACGCATAATTATTTTTTTGCTCTGATACCACTTGATGGTATCGGCATGAGTACTCATAGAAAGATATAAGACTTATGCTCTGATATTTCAGCTCTGATACCAAGCTGATGCCGGAGGGAACCCAATAACACCCTATCCAACTTCATCCCCGGGACTTAGTTTTCTCTACATTTAGAAAACCTCTAAATATGGCTACTCGACCAGATATTTTGCTAACTCTTCTATGCAACTATGTTCGCGCAGGTTCAATTCCTTATGCAAACTATCTTTCCGCAAGTTTGGTTCTGCAACCTCAGTCTTTCTACTACTCAATTTTTCTGCAATTAAGTTTCTGCAACAGTGTTTCTGTAATTCTATTCCTTCCGCAATTACCTTTTTCTACAACTTCATTTTTGTAAGAACCATTCCGCACGATTCTTTCCACGATTGTGGATTGTGTAAATTCCTGAATTCCAAAATTGACTTCCGCAATTATGTAGCCGCAACACTCCTTTCCACAATCGGATTGCGGATTGCGGATCCAATTTTCCGCTTCTCCCAAAAATTAGGCTTCCACAATTTTCCTCTCACAAGTCTCCTTCCACAATTCCTGAGAACCGTCGATCTCTTGCGGTTTGATCTCGTCCATCGATCTTCTATCGGTGCACAACTTCATTTTACTTTGTGGATCACTTATATCTCGTGGAGGTTCGCTTCGTGAATCTTTTCCAACCGTCAATCTATATTTCTCCTTTAATATGGATCGTCCAAATATTAATTACGATCTTTGTAATTATACATCGATTGATCAAGGAATCGATCAAATAGCTCAATCTACCTTCATCCAATTCAATTTCTCAGGTTCATCCTGGTCCAATCCTGAACTTCACTTCTGTGAAATTTATACAAAGGAGCATCAATACTCTCGGTGATTGATGACATAGGTTTTACTCATGTGTTCCATGCACAAAGATCCATCAAATACTTTATGTAACCTTCCACCATTCAAAATCCTTAATTCTATGATACACATACATAGATCTATCAACCCTTCACTAAGATTAAGCAAACATTCAACTCATAAAATCATACATTCATAAAGAACTTTAATTACATAGAGATATCTCAAAATAGTATTTTCTTTACTCAATCAGAATAAACTCTATACATTCTCGTTTTAGTTTAGAATCTACGTTATGATCCTCCTAGGTCTGGTATGAACACAACCAGCTATCCTCGACCTGATTCCTCCTTAATTTGGCCACCGATTAGCCAGATTTACAATATTTGGCTACTTCATCTTAGCCGGATTTACATTGGTTGGTTATCTTACTATTGCCTCAAAGGCGTACAGAATATATACAACATGATTCATGAACCAATTCGGGTTCAGATCCTCAATACACTCAACAATCTGCTAACTAATTCTAATTAAGGAAAACTCTTAAGCCTATCCTGTGACTCGTTGCCATTAGATGAGGGATTTGTTACATGAATTACACTTTGACTCTATCATTTATTCATTAACCTAGTGACTCACCTAAATGACTCATCACCCATTTAGAATCACATTTAAACATAGGTTTGTTTACAATATAATAGTTCAATGACTATTAATTCAGGAAATGAGGACCCCTTCTAGGTCCAATTCAAACTTTGAGCTTAGAATTGGATGGAGAGAAGGAAGCTCATGCATCAATAATACAAAAAAATAACAAAAAATTGTTTATTAAGTTTTCGTTGATTCCAACATAGGACTTACAGTAGCCCCTCAGGTTGGCATTGATGCCACCAAGGTCCCCTACAATGGATAAGATTAATGAACATGTATGAATTGATAATGGACACTTGCACAGGTTTGGCATGGGTTTAATCACCCTTTACACACATACAATTCCCATCTGGATTATAGGATTGATAGTTGATTGATTGGACATGCCCCTATTGTGGTAACCTGGGATTTGGATCCCATTCACTGATGGTATGTGCCTTGTAGAACATGGTAGTACAAATTACCCATTTTGTGGTAATTTGTTGAAGAGGTCATGACTAGATAGAGTCATGTACCCCACATACTTGGTATGTGCGACTTGATGTTCGTGGATCCCACTGCTTGCAATTTTTGAATACCTTGATGCTTGCACAACCCTTGTTGGGGTTATGGAACCCTTGGAGATGGTAATTATGCATGAGAAGGTTTGGAACCCACATACATGGGGGTATGGTGGCTCTTGGACATTATATGACATCTTCAGGGGGATTCACTATGGGCTTGATTTCTGTTTCCTGCATTTCCTCTTTTGTTTCCTGATTGGAATCTCGTGAAGGTATAGATTATTTTGATTGTAATAGTCATATGTGTGATGAAATTGAAAAAATTCTTGCATAATATGATGAATATCTATTAAAGGCTACAAATAAAATAACTCACATATTTTTTAATATTGATCTCAAAGACAATTGGTTCATGAACACAGTCAATCTAAATAAGAGTGATTTCATGAGGTTTAATAGGACAACCTTGGATTCTTTCAATAAATACCAACATAATACCATTACAATGAAATAATTGCTTATAAACTTAAGCATAAGGATGAAGTATTGCAGGATCAGTTGGAAGACAAGTTGAAGTTGAAAAATGAAAGATTGAATTGAGCATTCACATAGAAGAACATGGTGAAGATTCAGAAGAACTTGAAGAAAAAAGGAAGGCTAATGTTCATCTGAAGACTCAGCTGGAAGAAGCAAAAAGGATGAAGGAAGTCTTGAGACACCATTTGGATGAAAAATATGAGACTTGCCAAAAGCTGGAGATGGAGTGTAAGGTTTTTCGTTACACCAAAACCTACAGACGTTGGTGAACATTTGAAACCCAACACAAGGCCCAATCACTAGGAGTGGTGGTTAGTCCACTTGTTTTATATTCCCAAAGGTGCTGCGGTTATACCCATGAGGAGGTTATACCGATACTCCAACACCCCGCCTCCAGTGTAGCTCAGGGGAATTGAACCTGAGACCTATGCTCTGATACCATGTACGGTTTTTTGTTACACCAAAACCTGCAGATGTTGGTGAACATTTGAAACCCAACACAAGGCCCAATCACTAGGAGTGGCGGTTAGTCCACTTGTTTTATATTCCCAGAGGTGCGGCGGTTATACCCATGAGGAGTTTATACCGACACTCCAACATGGAGGTAGTTGTTCTTAGAAAGAAGGATAAGAAATCTGATGCACATGTCAAGATCAACAATAGTTTAGTCATACTAGATGAGATTTTGGATTTTCAAAGATCTCCATTTGACAAATATGGTCTTGGATACAACAAGGAAAGAGGAAAATTTGTGGTTCGTGTTGATGTATTTGTAACTTCAAAATATATTCTGATGTATATTATCATTGTATGTTGTTGTACCTCCATTGGGGATGTGTGTTACCCCTTTAAGAGATGTCTAAATTGTGTCTAGACCTTGAGTTACAACCTTCGTTGTAAGTCAGGGCAATAGTCCCCATTGTAACATCAATATGTACTTGTAGCCTCTCTAGGATAAGTGGGACCCATGTGAGATGACATGTAGGCTCGAGTCTTATGTTTGGTCAGTGACATGAAAGGGTATAAATAGGGAGGTGATCTCAAATCATACACACAACTCATACACTCAAGTTCGCATGAGCGATAGAGGAATTCAGAGGAGGAGAGATGGGTAGATGCTAAATACTTCTTATTGCTTCTTTTGATCATCTTACTATTATGAAGAAGTTTGCGAAGTTTTCTCCTTTATGGTTTCTCTGGTGAAACTCTTTGTGTCTCGTGTATATTTTATATCTTATGCATCTTGTTGTACTTGTTACTCTTTCAAATAAATATCCTAGATAATCTAATCAGATTTTAAGAAAAACTAACATGGTATTAGATCCTCTCTCAAAGAAGGCACTATGCAGTTATGGGAACCAAGGATTCCTAGTTGAAGGTGTTCTCTCCACAGTTCATTAAGAAAATAGGGCTAGGCTAACTCGCCTCAGTAGGGCACATATTTTGGTGGATACAGTTTATGAATCATAGAAGTTTCATTTTTTACCCTATCATTAGTGTCGGGAGGAACTAGGGCATCAAGTATCGGAGGCTTCCCACCTCAATTTTCAGAAAGTGACCTAGCTGAGAAACGCACCTCAAGGAGGTGCATCTTTTTGCCCAAATAGATTTCCCAAAATCCAAGTTTGTAAAATTTTGGTTTCTCTGACAAACCCTAGGTCATCCTGCTCCAGAACCTGGTCAGACACCTCAAATAAGTAAGATCCAAATATTTACTATTTTCATTTGAGGTTCTCAGTTTGAAAAGATGACTCACCATACTCAGCTTGAGGAAAAGCTTGGAGGGGTTGATAAATTTCGGGAATGGAAGAACATGATCTCCCTGATCCTTAAAGAAAATGACTTGGATCGGTTTATTTCTGGATATGTTCCAGAACCATAGGGAGATGAGGCTAAGGATGGTCATAAGAGAAGCATGGATAAGGCTAATAGAATAATTGCATATTCTATCAAGGATCACCTTATCCCCCATGTGTCTAAATTCAAGACACCAAAGGAAGTATATCATGCTTAGACAAACATTTTCAAAGGAAAGAACACCAACCAAAAGATGAATTTGAGGAACCAGTTGAAGAATGTGAAGACATGAAACTTCAAGACTATACAGTCTTACTTCACAAGGGTTGCTCAAATCAAAGAACAACTTGAAGCAGTTGAAGAAAATGTTGAAGAAGGAGAAATTGTAATGACTGCCCTAAATAGTCTCCGCAGATCATGGGACTCATCCATTCAAGGGATTTGTGCAAGAAGGAAGTTGATATTCTTCAACAGAATTCGAGAAGAATGTGCACAAGAAGAAGCTAGACTTGTGACTAGAGAAGAAAATATGGAAGCAACTAACGATCAATCTCTCATAGTCTACACCAGAAAGAACTTCAAGAAGAAGGAGAACTTTCACCACAACAAGAAGAAGGACAATAAACTGAAGAATACCAAAATATATCTTTCAAATGTTCGATGTTAGACTTGTGATGAAAAGGGACACTCGGCAAGAGATTGTCCCATCCATAAAAAGAGACACCATGCTCATATTGTCGAAGATGATGAACCAACAAACAAAAGATTCAAACGAGAGAAGGATGATTCAGATGAAGAGTATGTGATAATTGTAACACTTACAGAAAAGTGATTGGAATCATTCATATGTCTGAACATGAGTCACCTCACAAGGTGAAACTTGGGGATGATTATCAATACCCCATAAAAGGGAGTGGCGAAGCTTCATATAAGCTTGAATTTGGAAAATCCTTAAAGATGAAGGATGTGTTGTATGTTTCAGGATTGAAGAAGAATATTCTCTCCATATCTCCACTAGATGAAAAAGGAATTAGGGTTGCATATGTCAATGGCCAAGTTTTGATGTGGCCTAGAGGAAATACATTAGAGGATGCAACAATAATTTGAGAAGAAGATGGAGGCTTGTACAAGTTTAAGGGACAACTTGAACAAGCATTGGGTCATGAGTTGGTTGAACCAAATGAACCGTGGAACAAAAGGCTTGCACATGTGCACTACAAATCACTACCTATGGAATGCATATTGGGACTGCTAGAGATCCAGGCAAAGCATGAAGGCATTTGCAAAGGATGTGCAAAAGGAAAGAATGCAAAGAAGAAATTTCACAGCAATGAGAGCAAGGATTAAGGAATATTAGAGATAATATACTCGGATTATGTGGACCCTTTGTAGATGATTTCTCACATAAGGCTTGGATATATTTCTTGAAAGAGAAAAGTGAATTTTTCATCAAGTTCAAGGAATATAAATCCTTGGTCGAGAACCAGATGGATAGGAAGATTAAGATTCTACGGTCAAATAATGGCGGTGAGTTCACTTCGGAAGAATTCAAGGAACTCTGCAGAGACTATGGGATTCAGAGGGAGTTGAACACTCCATACAATCCTTAGTAGAATGGGGTTGTAGAACTAAAGAACCACACCATAATGGGAGTAGCGAAAGAAATGTTGCTTGACCAGCATATTCCTATGCACCTTTGGGAGGAGGAAGCAAGAACAATTGTATATGTACAGAACTGTACTCCTCATCGAGTACTTGAAAACAAGACTCCTAAAGAGGCTTTCTCAGGAGTGAAACTTGAGTTCAACTGTCTGAGAATATTTGGTTTCTCAGTGTACATACATGTCCCAAAGGAGAAAAGGACCAAGATCGATCCTTCTGGGAGGAAGGGTGTATTCGTAGGATACATTGATACATCAAAGGACTATCGAATATAATTCCTAGGATTCAAGAATATCGACATCAATGGCGATGTAACCTTTGATGAAGACTCGACATACTTCAGATCCAGGATGACTCCGATCCAGGAAGTCGAGGAACCTGAGGAGATGAGAGTCCGAGACATGGAAATTGGAGAAGCAATTCTAGAAGAGTTGTTAACACAAACCCAGCCAACAAAACCAGTCAAAAGGGGTTCCCACTATGTAGATAGCTAAACCACTGTGACCTCCCTCAGCATAGGCACAGACAGGTCTTACCCAGTTCAGAAACACCTGCAAAGTGGATGAACTCTCACCCGAGATGTTTGAGGGAGAGTTGATGGAACCAAGTTTTCGTAGAATAGGGGAGAGAACAATGTGACATTAACTTATTAGTTTAGCAAAATATTAATAGATAAATTAACTTATGCATTCAAGTAACCATTCATTCTCATTCCTCAATCGATCCCATTATTCAATCACAATTGTAGTAAACATATTGATGCACAAACAGATCCAACATGATAACACAATTTAAAACAAGAAAAAAATTGCATCATCTACAGATCCATGTCATGGATACACATCGTATTCATATTTGCATTGCGAAAGACATTAAAAAAAAATGGAAAATATCAGAATGATTCAGGTCAACTTTCGTCTTGTCATAATTTTGCGCAAAATCACAGATTCTCCAAAACAATTCACAGATCAACAGATCTTAGTTCAGATGCTCAAAGATATTATCCACCAAGACACCTCTCTTATAATACTTGCAATTCATCTACTTATAGGCTTGTGCCTTTACATTCAAGGTCCACTTAGAAAACTTCCTAACTAATTCATAATTGATTCTATAAAATAATGACCAATATCCACAAAATATGGTCAAAAACTGCAAAAGCTGACACAAAATTACATAAAATATTCTATTTCCGCCTTGCACACCATCTTTCACTTGTGTGGTGTCTTTGAGGTTGCGCAGCCATGATGTTGCGAAGCTAACTTATCCCAAAACCCCTTACCAACAGTCCCCCAACACAATCATGTGGCTCTCCCTCAAGCCACGCTAGCTTGACATGGTGTACTCAGTAATCCTTTACTTGAAATCTTGAAAGTATTGAGTAATCACCTTGAGCTGCTCTTTGACTCTGTCAGATATCTCCTGACTCGTTGTCAGATCATGTGTGACTGGATACTCGACCATTTTATCAGCAATCTCCTTTTTACCTTCCTGTGCTACCTGTAGCATAGAAATGTCTTTTATAGATATTTGTGCTCCAATCTCTTGAAACTCATCAAGTTGTGTGTTGCATCATTGTCTCCTTTCTTGTGCCTTTACTACCTGTTGTTGCAACTCTTTTATCTCTATTGAATTGGTGATTTGAACCATCAGTTGCATTGCTCTCAGTGATGTCTTCAATGTCACCAACTGCCCTTTCCTGCAATTATGTGGTCAGTTGTGCTAATTGCTCATCATGCACTACATTTCCCCAAAACTACATAGTCGCATCTGTTACTTTCTTTGCCTCCTGCTCAAGTTCGTTGAACTGTGTTGCTAAATATTCTATGGTGCTCTTTCGCACAGCTATTTGTTCTGGTGGCATTTCCAGGTGCACCAAGCCCTCCAAAATGTTGTTCTCACTCTGTAATCAAGTAATAACAGCCCCAATTCGTTGTGCTCTTGCAATTGCATCAAACTTCGTGGTGCTCTCTAATGCGAACTGACAAGCATCTACAACTGCCTCTTCCAACCACACATTGTGATCCTAGAGTTGAGCCTTCTCAACTACAAGGCGATCTTTCTCCTTTAGTTCTGTAATCTCTGCGGTGATCTTCACCGTCAAGTCCTCTTGTGCTTTCTTCAGTGCCTCAATTTCCTGTGCTCTCTTCTATCAACTTCTCCTTTTCTTGTTGTAATTCCTCAAATTCTTTTGGTACTTTCTCCTCTTTTTCCTGCGACTGCAAGTATTGATCGTTGATTTCTTTCTGTCTGTCTTCCAACTCCTGGTTGGAAACTCGTTGCATGTGTACTAATTTCTACATGGACAACACATTGATATCCAATGATATGTCTTACAACTACTGCAAAGAGGTATTCAAGTCCTCTCTTTCAACATCAATTGTAGTCGGGAGAAATTGAACATTCCTGACCCACGTCTTAGTGCTAATTGACGCAAAATCCTACACAGTCGCACTTTTTGGTGCTCTCTTTGAAACAACATCATACAAATAATCGATTTTGGTTCTTACCTATGAAAATCCATCTTGTGCTGATTTCTTCATTTATTTTGATGTCGCGTCGGTGGCATCTGTAATGGCTTTGACGAGTCGATTCAAATGTGCCTCCATCATTTGCGCGATGCTACTACTCGCACCCTGCTCCATGCGCCTCTTTGTTCTTAATTTGTTGAATATGCGCTCCACTTTAGTTTCCATAGGTGTATTCAACTATTCTTGGTCTGAATCTTGATCACTCTATTGGTTGTCCTTGTGGACTGGATCAACAGGCGCATCCGCCAGGGGTCTCATTGAGAATTATTCCAAATTGACTGGTTCTCTCCATTTCGCAGGCCAATCGTTAAATATCACCTCCAAATCTACATCGGACAATTTGTAAGGAGTGGGAAACCATTGCTTGTCCAGGTCACGCCGTGCTTGTACGTGAATGGTGTGTGGTTCGATTGCAAACCGCACAATCCTTTGATATTTTGTCGTTGCTTCCTTAGATAACCTTGGAAATTTCATCGCTACCACCTGCAGTGCTTCCCAATAGAGCCAAAATTGAATCACAGAATCCTTAAATCTTTCAAGTTCTTTACCCACCATAGATTCCGATATCATGCACCTTTGTACACTTTCACTGCTTCTACATCCATGCCTTGATAGTCATCTAGATACATCTAAGCCACCAGCGCAATCAATATGAGTAACCAACTGTATGTAAATGGTCCCTCACTTGCCTGCACTGCTACTACATCCTCCGCAAACTGGTTCATGAGAAAGAGTGACCAGTTCATTTGTATTCCTTGCGCACACTTCTCGGCACAAGAAATCACCCTCGAGTTACATTGGACATGGTGGTTCTTCCTGACCACTTTGCTAGCCAAAATCCTTGCACCAATGCGCACCACTCGATCGTTTATATTATCGATGTTGTAAGCCATTCCGTTGTGCTCTAAAGCATAGCACTTCTTCAATGTCGCTGCAAGCTTCTTGTCATTATCCTTTCCTAGGGAATACTGCAAGGGGTCTAGCCAACTTTGGGAAACCCTGCTATTTATGAAATCATCCCCACTGTGACTTTGACCGGATTATCCAACCATAATAATCCTCCATGGAAGCATGCCAAAAGCTTCTTCACACACACATTTACTTTGTTCAGCTGCCCAAACTGCGACATGTTGATCAAACCTAATAATCTGGCTTTGTCCAACCCATGTGCCCTATCGTGCGAAATGCATTTGATTGGTCCACTGTCTGCTATTACCATTGGCACATATGGTTCGTTCAAAACATCCTCTAATGCAATAAATTCATGGTCATCGTACTTCATTCTCATCAGTGTAGGCACAATGTCGGAAGTGCATTCCATCCCTTGTGGTATCGTTGGCATCCTCGGCTGGTACTTTTGATTCTTGGTGGGATTCTTGGGCTACACACCAGTCCAACTTTGAGGTATATACCCAAGGATGTCCTTAACAGACACCTCTATTTGAGCCACTGAATCCACAACATCTGAGCTCGATGGCCCCATCTGCGTAGTTCCCTCTGCTACCCTTGTAGATCTTATGTTCTTCCTCTTTTGCAGTGCCAGAGAGCTAGTCTTCTTACCCTTTCGCTTCTTCTTCTACACCAATGATGAGCCTATCTATGTACTAGCGATCTCTTCCACTATGGTTATCGGTCTGATTGGTGAATCTCATTCACTCGAAATATCTACTGTGACTGGGTCACTCTGCATGTCACACCAATGCCCCGCAAGACTTATCAGTCGTGCACCCTATCTGTACTTAGCAACTCACTTAATCCACTTGGATTCACTTGGAAACTCGCTCAAACTCTACACAATGGTGTCTTCAGACTGCGTCGAGCCCCTTCTTATAACATCAAATCAATCCATACTCATAATTACCAAATCAACATGATCATCATGACCAAATCCATCATTAACGGCCCAAATCTACCTACAATCCTGTCAATCCAACAATCATATTGGCCATAATGTGCATCGCTTCAACATGTGTTGTCAGTTTACTACTTTTAATTGTCTTCATTTATTTCTGATTTGACTCTATGCACAGCCTACGTCTGTCGTATCATGACCTCCTAACTGTGCTATTGACTCCTACTCTTGTGCATCCACTTCCTCTTGGTGTTCCCTCCTTCTATCCATCATCTGACCTACTCTTTTTTTTCATTGCGTAGTGCCCCAAGCATCGTGCGGTTCAAGGCTCATCCTATAGGGCTTCAGCCTGCTACCATTCACTAGATTTGGCAGCATCACTCCATCTAACTATTGCAGTTGAAATGCACCTCCTGAAGTAATGGAATTAACAAGATATGGACCTAACCAATGCATCTATAACTTACCTATATGCTTCATGAACTTGTTGTCATATAACAACACCAAATCTCCTTGCTAGAACTATTTGTTCTTTATATGGCGATCATGCCAAGCCTTCTGTTGATTCTTCTTGACACGCTAATGAAAAACCACAATAAAGTGGTCTTTCTCAAGTTGAAATGACTATTCCAATCGTTCTTCTAGTTTTGTTTCATCATCCATGACTGTCGTTGCTGCAATGCGCAGACTAGGAACAATGTACTCCATAGGCATGACTTCCTCTTTCCCGTACACCAACTTGAATGGTGTTTTTCCTATCAATATTTTGCAAGTGGTGTGATATTCCCATAAGACTATTGGAATGTTCAAGTCCCAGTCATCATGGTTTGCATTACATACCTTTGTAAGTGCATGCTCCAATATTTTGTTGAATGCTTTCACTGTCCCGTTCACCTATGGATGATACGAGGTACTCTTCTTATGTTGGATCTGTAGCTCCTCCGTCAGCGCGCTTACTGTGTGATTGATGAAGTGACTTCCATGGTCACTCATCAATATCCTTGGACATCCAAACCGAGTAACAATGTTTTAAAATAGGAACCTCGCTATTGTCACAGCGGTGCAATCCACGACCGGTGTGGCCTCCGCCCATCTTGTTAAATAGTGTGTTGCTGTAATGATATACCATGCACCAGTTTGCTTCCTAGGTGGGTTGATTGGTCCCAAAAATTCCATGGCCCATTTATCAAATGGTTGTAATGTCACCTGAGGTACTAGCAGGATCTCATCCCTCCTCGATGGTTTTCCATTTCATTGATAGACATTGCAACTCCACGTATAATTCATTGCATCATTATGCAGAGTGGGCTTCCAAATCCCTATGCAAAGAACCTTCCTCACAGTAGCTTGTCCTCCATAAATTCCACCATCAACTCCCACATGGGCCTCTGCCAAAATATTCCCTTATTCATGCGGTAGGACACGTTGCCACAAAATATCATCTGGTCCTAGTTTGTAAAGTTGTCCAGCGATCAACTGGAAATCTGAGGCCTTAACCACCAACTGCTTCTTTTGACTTGTAGTAAGGTCTTTCGACACGGTTCCTGTCACCAAAAACTGAATCATTTGATCATAATAATCATCAACCATGTTGATTATGAACAACTGTGCATCTAGAAATCCGTCTTCAATGTTTTTTGGCTCTTCTCCTCTCTCAATTCGGGATAAATGAGCAAGGCCAGCATTCAAGGGACTTGGCTTCACAATTATCTCAAAATAAAACTTTTGAAAGAGAAGTAGTCAACGGCATATCTTCCCCCCTAACACAGGCTTATTGAATAGGTACTTCAAAGGAGAGTGGTCTGTAAATATCTTGAAATGAAGACCCAATAGGTAATTCTTTAACTTCGGTAGCACATATACCATCGCTAGACCTTCTCTCTCTGTGGTCATATAATTTTTCTCTACAGACGAAAACTTTCGACAAGAGAAAGAAATCGGGTGTTCTAGATCTCCTTCTCCCGATTGTGCGAGCACCACTCCCAGTGCAATAGATGATGCATCCACATGGACATAGAACTCCTTGTTCCAATCAAGGAAAACTAGTATTAATGCAGAAGCCATCTTGGCTTTCAGTGTGTCAAAACTTCCTTGACACTCTTGAATCCATACAAATCTTGCATCTTTCTTCAACAATTTATCCATGGGAGTTGTGATCACAGCATAACCTTGTATGAACTTGCGCTAATACCTTATGTGCCCCAATGTCTCTCTTAGCATATTCACATTCGTAAGTTACGGTAAGCTCAAATTCAATGCAATCTTTGCAGGGTCAACCAACAGTCCTTGTTTGCAAACGAGGTGACCCAACAACATCCCGAAAGGTGTGCAGAAAATACACTTCTTTGAATTCATCACGATCTGATGCTGTTGACATATTTCCAGCATTAGTAACAGGTTTTCCAGATGGTCTCTAAACAATCCATAGACTATCCAGTCATCCATATAACCTTGCAAGAATTTCTGAATAAAATATTTGAATGCAGCGACAACAACCCGAGAAAATATCGCAGGCGCATTCTTCAACCCAAAAGGAATCACAGTGTACTGAAAACAAACCCATTCAGTAACAAATGTTGTTTTATGTCGATCTTCTTTTGAGATCCTTATCTGATGATAGCTAGAAGACCCATCCGTGAATGAATACATCTCATGACCGCCTACTCCTTCTAGAACTTCATCAGTAAATGGTGTCGAAAATGGATCATGCATACACACATCATTTAATTTTCTCAGGTCAACATAGATCTGAACCTCACTCATCTTTTTGTACTGGACTACCATCGAACTGATCCATTCTAATTCTTCAACTGGCTCGATTATTACAACATCCAACATCTTTTCAAGCTCATCTTTTACCCTCTCCTTGTATCGTGGATTCAGCTGACACAGCCTCTACCTAACTGGTTTCGCATATGGCTTCAACGGGATCTTCATATCTCCTAAATCTCCCAAATATTGGAATTCATGCAACAAGTCTGTAATCTTTGCCATCGTTTCTTCATCCCAGTATTCCCCAACACTCACAAACTTTGGGTTCTCTTCTGTCCCAATGTTGACCTTTCTTATCTTCAACAGTTGATTCAACGGATCCATTGGTACATCCGGTGCTATGATATTTCGACTCCCTTTTGTTTTCGGGATATTGATATTCTGTAGATCATCATCATCTAGATCTCCTCACACATTATAACATTCCACCATCGATTACATGTGGCAATGCGCATGCTGATCCACTGGATACGTGACTGTCACTACCTTCAAAACAACATTATGGATAAGCTGCAATGAATTATGAACATTTGGATTGGCATCCGTGAAACTGAAGGTGTGAGTAAAGAAAACTATCAACTCCTCCTAAGTGGTGATCTCTCTACACAAATCTGCTGATACATACCAATATCACGGTATTTCATCTAATGTGTGGACAAAGGCATGGACCCACTTATCCTTTGGTCGCGATGCTCACAAGGTCTGACACTCAATCAGATGATCACCAACACTGTTATGTCCATCATATCTTCTAGAATGGTATACTTCTACATCTCCAAAGTGAAATATCATCAACCTTCAACACTGTAACCATCCAGCGATCGACTTCTTATGGGTCCCCCACTAGCGTGCTAGGGTAGCGTTCATCGCTTCCTCCAACGCCAGCAACTGCTGTGGTTCTAACACCTTATCTTTGAATTTGACAAGAAAATTGGATAACTCAGGAATTCCTTCACAAATTGGAAACTCAATGGTCTCATCTGGGAGACGATGTAGCGAATTTGTAATTAGGCCGCACTTTCGTAGCGATACTTCATGTAAGCAGTTCTACAAGTTCTCTAAAGCATCGTTAGAGTCAGAAGACGCGGAGCTAGTGTTGCGCCAGCTGAGTTCCCCATCAAGGGTTGGATGGACATAATATTCTAAAATGTTATATGCATGATCCCATCCTCTGACAAATTCATCTTTCACTAGCTCAATATATCTTCGCCCTTCGTTTGGATCCATCGGAGTAATGACTCTGATATATTGATTCTCAAATGTCATCACACGCTTCTTAAAATTGATCACTTCCATACAGTCGTTGGCTCATATGATCCCCAGCAATGCGGGATAGGAGCCTCCACCATCAACAAATTCAATCACATTGAAATCGACAAAGGTCTTCATACCTTCCACTTCTAGAACAAGGTGTGGAATTATCCCAATCGACGCTACTTTGGCCTGGTTGGCCAATCGCAACTGCACAGGAGACTAGCTCGGCGTTGGGCTCCCCATAATTTTCCATGTCTGTCTTGTCAGAATATTAAAATATGAGCCTAGATCTAGGATGACTGAATCTACCTCAGAGTCCCCAATCTGTATGTTCATGCGCATTTCTCTCCCTGCCTTTTTCTTATGCAAAGAATTCACCGTAGAATCTTTCCATCCCTTAGCCGGTTGATGCAATAGATTCTCAATCTCAGCAAGAGCGTCAGGATCTCTTGCCAGTGACAAACAACTATCAAGGAAGTGTTGCAAGGTACCATGTTGTTTTGATGGTCCTACCTGCTTAGTGGAATCAAAAGTAGTAGGAATTTCATAAACATGTAACTTACCCAAGTTTTTGCGCATCTCATCCTGTGCTTCAATGAGTGTGTATTTCTCCATGTTGACATCAAATTGGACTTTCTTCTTTATAGCTAACCAAAATTGTGGAATCCGACTATCTTCTCCAGTTGTCGCACCTCCGCGAGTGATGACAGCGACATCAACATCCTACGTTTTGGGCTCTACCAAGATCATCACAACTGTTGGTCCTTGATTCTAGTTCAGCAGAGGATTCACTAGTTGATTCATGTTCTGATTTGTATTCTGGTTCTGAATTGGAATCTGGGTGATTCTGCAACTGGTTCTTATTCTGCACTTGATTTTGATTCAACTAATTTTGGTTCTACAATTGGTTCTTATTCTACAAATGCAGAACATTTTCGGCATGCCACCTTGCGATCAACTGTGGACAGTTCTCAATGGTGTGATCAATTGTGGTACAATACATACATGAATACTACAATTATGGACAATATCACTAATAATGCCCCGATACATCGCAATTATAACATTGGATAGGTCTTCGACCTCGTCCACCTCCTCTACCAAAGCCTCCTCCTCGTCCTCGGAATACGCTGTGGAATCCTCCTTGTTACTGGTACTTTTGTTGAGCAAGTTGCTGCTACGGGGGATTCAGCTATTACTGGACATACTACACTGACTAAACATATTGTGGCTACTGTGAATCCATCTGCATCCGATTATAATGCAGCTGTGGTGAAAACTATTGTTGCGGTATAAACTGCATCTGCGGTGGTGGTACATACTACAGTTGAGGTGGTGGTTGCACCACCTGCGGCTGCAACTATTGTACTACCTGGTGATCCTCTCCCTTCACATAATATGAGTAATATGTTCTCTCCTAGAGTAGGTCATATGCACGACAATATTTATCTTCATGCCCGATAGATCGACATAATGTGTAGTATAGGTTTGTCGGCTTCGTCACCATCTTCTGCATGTACCCGCACTCCTCATGTCGATGCCCATATACTTGAAAAATGTGTCACCATGGTACACTTCCACAACTTAACTGGTTTGGCACCCCTGACAATAGGTAGTTTCGTAAATCTAGGGAAGTATCCTTTGTATGTCTATCTGCACAGCATTGAGTGCACCAGATATCCTCACGTTGTTCCTTTCCCTTTTTAATGTCTTGCAACTGAAGTGTCAATTTCACCAACTACGTCTGAATTTGGTTCATGCCAACATCATTTTCTCCGACGGGTGAAGCTTCCAACTTCATGGAAATCTCCAGAGCCTCGCTCTATGTTGCGATCTTCTGCTACATCAGTGGTAGTATGATATGAGTTAACAACGTTGCAATGAACCATTCCTTATGTTGAATTTTGCTCATCTAAAAAAAAACTCTTTCCATTAGGGTCTTGAATCTTTGATCAAAATCCCAAACAGTCTCATTGGGATACTGCTTGATTTCCTTAAATTTCGTAATGTACTGCGCTTCATATTTTGGTTTCCTAAATTCTTCAATAAGTTCTCTCCTAACTTTTTCCAATGTCTTCATCGAAGTCCCCATAGGAACTTGTACATATTCCATGTACCAATCCAGTGCGTGACCCTAAAGGGTTGTTGCCAATTGGCCCTTCTTAACATCATCATCTACAGTTTTTCTGACAGCCCATACTACCTCGCACAAGAACCAGTATTGTTATGGATCCTCAGTCCCATTCCCATGGAACAAAGGTAACTTCACTTTGTCTCCCGCCATCTTGGGCATTCTTCCTACAGATGTTGATCTACTACTAGAATGTTGCTGGCACGTCAGACAAGTCAATGTGGAACTTGTGTTTTTTCTAGAATACGACATAGTGCACGGAGGTGTGGGCACATTGCTACTGGGGGTTGATCTTACCATTATCCTGGGCGTAGCATGGTCGTCCTTTTCGTCATTGTAGGGTCACTTCGTCCTGTGTGGTCTTCCTTCGCAGTCTTTCATTTCGATCACAGCAGGACCTTCCCCTATCCTCAGCCTCTTCTCTTGTCGAAAACTTGCTCCTCCTTGTAAGACCACTTTCTTCCTCAGCTTCCCTCATAGTCACATCAAAACTTGCACCCATATACCCCTTATCCTTCCATTCATCTCCCCCCTTTATTCACAGTATCCACAACCTCCGCACACCAGAGTTCTACTACTCGAGGTGCATCTTCAGTATGCATTTTTCATAGACAAGCATCTTAATTGATAATTGCAAATACAATAGGAACCTACCTCGCGGTCCATTGAAGACCTCATTTTATGCTTTGCTGTAGGAATTAGTGGTATCAACCATGAACTCAGTGATATAGCCTTCCAAGATACTTTCCAACCAAATTTCAATAGCCTGCGATGATCTGTTGTTGGTTTCCTGCAACTCCTGGATCAACTCAGGGGTCCATGATGTTGGCTCACCTCCTTGGAAATTTGTCTTGTGATAGGTAAATCACGCCAACCACTCATACAATATGATTTTTAATCCTCCCTTGTCCAATTTGGTCATATGTCTAAATCAGGAGTCATGTCTAAATCGGGAGTCCATCCAGTCTATTTTTAGTCACTAGCACCATTGGGTCCACTTGGCCTAATTGGGGCACATGTTTCAGTTACTAAAGTGTGGGGAACACTAATTAAGGCCTCCTGCCACTAATTGCACTTGCATGCATCAGCTTAGGAGCCTCCTAGACCAATCTCTACAATTTAGGAGCCACTGGGAGTGCCAATACCAACCAAGGTTAGTTGAGTTGAGTTGGTGACTAGTTAAGGTAAGTTAGGAGTTAGTTACATTAAGTTCTAGTCCTCTACATTCAGTTAGCACTAGGTTTGCATGGCTACATACAGGAGGGGCGCATTTCTCACCTACCATAGTCAATTAGCCTTAGTCAACACTGAATGTAACACTTGATTTATGTTTGAGAAATCCGATGAACTCTGGTGATGGTTTAGACAAGGTTAGTTAACCATTGAGTCCTCCAATAATGATTTAGACAAGGTCTTAGTTACCTATAGTCAAGTAGAGTGTAATCAATTTGAATTTCCTCATGTGGATTCGAATTGCTTGTGGCTATTTAGCCATTGTACTTCATTGTAATTATTATCTAATTACTCTTTTATTAATGAAAAACATTCACAACTGCAAGCCATTTTTGCACTGTTTCATTCTTCAATAACTGAGTAAATTGTGTGATCTATCTTATGAGTTGTGTGTTTGTCCATAGATATATGTGCTCAATTTAATACTTCGCAGTATCCATAACCTCAGCACACCAGAGTTCTACTACTCGAGGTGCATCTTCAGTATGCATTTTTCACAGACAAGCATCTTAATTGATAATTGCAAATACAATAGGAACCTACCTCGCGGTCCATTGAAGACCTCATTTTTTTCTTCGCTGTAGGAATTAGTGGTATCAACCACAAACTTGGTGATATAGCCTTCCAATATACTTTCCAACCAAATTTCAACGGCCGGTGATGATCTGTTGTCGATTTCCTGCAACTCCTAGATCAACTCAGGGGTCCACGATGTTGACTCACCTCCTTGGAAATTTGTCTTGTGATAGGTAAATCGCGCCAACCACTTGTACAATATGATGGGAAATTCAGAGAAAAATTACTCACATGGACCGTCATGTGTGTACCTTTCCAGCCACTTATTCGTCATGAGTCAAGGGTTCTGATTTTCTTTCTCAGCAAATTCTCGTAGCTTTTGGTCGAACCAATCTTGAATTTTTGGTCTCATTGGATGCCACATGTCCTTCCCTCAGTCGCAACAAGGTCTATTAAATGGAACCATTTGTTGACAAAAATACATCCAACAAAACCAGTCGATAGGGATTCCCACTATGTCGACAGCCAAACCACCGTGATCTCCCTGAGCACCATCCCACACAGGTTTTACCCCGTCTGGCAACACCCGCGGAGCGGATGAAGTCTCACCCGAGATGTTCGATGGAGAGCTGACGAAACCAAGTTTCTGTAGAATATGGGAGAGGATAATGTGACATCAACTTATCAACTTAACGCAATATTAACAGATTAATTAACTTATGCATTCAAGGAACCATTCATTCTCATTCCTCAGCAGATCGCATTAGTCAATCACAACTGTAGTAAACATATTTATGCGCAAACAGATCCAACATGATAACATCATTTAAAACAAGGAAATATTGCATCATCTACAGATCCATGTCGCAGATACACATTGTATTCATATTTGCATTGTGAAAGACAGTAAAATAGAAAAGTGGAAAAGAACACAATGATTCAGGTCAACTTTTGTCTTTTCATATTACTTCTACACAAAATCACAGATTCTCCAAAACAATTCACAGATCAATAGATCTCAATTCAGATGCTCAAATATATTCTCCACCAAGACACCTCTCTTCTAACACTTGCAATTCATTTACTTATAGGCTTGTGCCTTTACATTCAAGGTCCACTTAGACAACTTCCTAACTAATTCTTAACTGATTCTACAAAATAATGACCAATATCCACAAAATATGGTCAAAAACTACAAAAGGTGACACAAAATTACATAAAATATTATATTTCCACCTTGCACGGTGTCTTTGAGCTTGCGCAACATCTGTGATGCTGCATAACTAACTTATCCCAAAACCCCTTGCCAACAAGACCTTGAAGATCACAACATGACATAACCACAAGAGTTGGTAGAGACATTCCTTGAGAAGGAATCCCACTAAAGGAAACCAACATGGGCATGGGAGCTCTTACGAGAAGCTCAAAGGTATGGCGCCCTAGAGGGAATACATAGAGAGATAAAGAGGGAAAATCCCTACAATAGCCATGTGTCCCTTCTGTGTGACATCATTGATAAAGAACTTTCCACCTATGAAGAGGCTACAGAAAATAAAGAATGGAAGGATGCAATGATCAAAGAATATAAGTCGATCATGAAGAATGATGTCTGTGAGGTTGTTCTAACACCAGAGAAGAATTTTGTCGTGACTTCAAAGTGGATCTACAAGATCAAGCATGTTGCAGATGCCAGCATTGAGAAACACAAGGAAAGGTTCATAGCATGAGGATTCTCACAAAAACAAGGAATAGACTACAAAGAGACATTTGCACCAGTGGCGAGGTACACTTCCATAAGGACCATACTTGCTTTGGCAGCAATTATGAAATGGAAAGTACACCAAATGGATGTCAAGACAACTTTGTTGAACGGTGTAGTCAAGGAGGAAGTGTACATGGAACAAGCACTAAAATTCGAGACACATGACACGAATACTCATGTGTGCAAATTAAGGAACGCCTTGTATGGATTGAAAACATCACTTAGAACATAGTACAGCAGGATGGATAGCTTCCTAATGAGCTTGGGATTTACCAAGCGTAAACCAGATTCCAACCTCTAATTCAAGGTGGAAGACAGAATACCAGTCATACTCTTGCTATATGTCGATGACTTGCTTCTAACAGGTGATGAGGAACTCATTATAGATGCAAGAAGGAAAATTGCTACATAGTTCAAGATGAAATCCTAGGTATGATGCACTACTTCTTAGGCATGGAGGTGTGCTAGAGTGCATATGGAATCTTCCTTGGTTAAGGGAAGTATCCTGTGGAGATTCTGAAGAGATTCAAAATGTTGGACTGCAAGGATATGGCCACACCTAGGGAATCTAAATTGAAGCTTTCGAGTGATGCTTCATCCAAGAAGGTCTATGCCATGATGTATCATAAGATGATTGGCTCATTGATGTATCTAAAGAATACAAGACCACAAATATGCTTTGCAGAGAACACCCTGAACGAGTTCCTGACAGATCCAGGACAGGTTCACCTGATAGCGGTAAAGAATTTTCTGAGGTACCTAAAAGGTATAGTGGATTATGGGCTCAAATGTGATGCGAATCAGAAGATTGACCTACAATTATGTTGATTTGGACTGGGTAGGTAATGCCACTGACAGGAAGAGCACCTCGGGTTGCTGCTTCAGTTTAGTATCTGGAATGATCTCCTAGTTCAGCGGGAAGCAATCATGTGTGGCGTTGAGTACAACTGAGGCAGAGTATGTCACTGCTTTCTCGGCTAGTTACGAGGCAGTGTGGCTGCAAAAGCTACATTCTGACTTATTTGATCTCTAGTTGGATGTGAATTGCATCTTCTGCAATAATTAGATTTGCGTGAAGCTGATAGAAAACCCATTATTCCATGACAAGTCAAAGCACATCGAGATCAAGTTCCACTATATCAGGGAAATGGTGCAGAGAGGAGCAGTGAAGCTCTAGTACGTGGAAACATAGGAGAAGATAGCCTATGTGTTGACAAAACCTCTTGCGAGAGTGAAGTTAGATTACTTTAGAGAAAGACTTGGTGTGATCTAGATCGAGATTCCTCGAAAGAGGGAGTGATGTGTTCTAGCATGGCTAGAGAGACAGGTTGTCTAAGCGTAACATCATGGAAATGTTCGTAGGTTGCTCAGCCGTAGTCACTCATGTAGATTATCCTTGGATATAACATCCTGGTTAAGCTCTTAGGTTATCCTTGGATATGATACAAAGCATATTATCTCACATGGGAAGTGAGACAAGTTGTCCGAGAGGGAAAAATATTGGTGTAGAAGGTTGCTCAAATGTAATCAGTCCTGTGATGGGTTATCCGAATGTAAATATTGAGCCTTGGTATGGTATGCAGGTTATTCAGATGTAATGCACCCTGTGGGTTTTCTGAGTGTAAATACTGATCCCTGGCATGGTATGTAGGTTACTTAGATGTAATATGTCCTGAAGGTATTCTGAACGAAAAATATCCTGGACGTGGGCTCTTCAGATGTAATCCCTTGGTGTAGCAAGTTGTTGGGTCGTAATTAGTCCTACCATATATATGAGATATAGGAAGTTCTCATATTGATATTATAAGGTCATGAAGCACAAGAGGTACTGTCACATACCCCAATTTTGTAAAATAATGTTATTTGTTTTGATTTGATTCCTAAGACATTATGTTAAATTTAATGCTAAGTAGGAATTGATGACTCAGCAGAGTCAAAAGATGTGGAATGTAATTATGAATATTTTCTTTTTAATAAATAAAAAGTGGAGACAACAGTTTGGCAGAGCTGTTAATAAGAGTGTTACTGGTCAAACTGGTGGAAGGAACTAGGTGGAGAGCAAAATACAAGTGGCAGCATCCTCAAACACTTCCTATGTTGCAGGTGGCAACTTCCCTACATTTGGGGTCATGATCCCCCAAGAAAGTGGGATCAGAGCAGGTGGCTCAATTAATGACAACTAACCCAAAAAGACCTAGGAAATATTTTAAAAGTACCCAATGAAGAGAGCTGAGGCTGCTCAAATAATTTCCAGGAGAAGAATCATTCAGGTGGAATGCACTTCAAGGAATTCATTGGGAAAAAGGGAAAACTGTAAGGAAGGTGTTTTGAGAGATTGAAACTGCAGTAACTTGGTCTGATACAGCTTTCTAGCTAAGAGAATTGACTAATAAGTTCAGGACTGGTATTGATTCTTAGGACTAATACTTGATTATTTGCTACACCTAGTTCCAGCCAGGGAGACCAGAGCAAGCTTGGGGGTCCTAAGGAGTCGTTGTTTGAGCGCCCTCCAGGAGTTGGTAGCGAGGAACGGCCTCCCATTGTTGTTTTCGTCCAAGCTCTAAGAATAGGTTCTACTATTTATTAGTTTCTTCTTTATTATCTGTGTATGATTGAATGATGCATTTGCAGTTTATAGTGTAAAAAATCAGAGAATAGAATATCCTATTTTGTTTAGTAATGAAATTATGCTTAATGAGAAACAAACCCTACCTGTGTTTTTCCCTATCTGGGGTAATCTAGATCGTACTCTAGCACAGGTGGTGTATTTATATAAAGGAAGTATGATGCAAATGTAGAATAAGATGTTATCCTGAATAGTAGAATGTTTCCTTTTATTTGTTATCAGAAGAAATGTCATTTTGTACCTAGAGTAGTGTTCAATCTGGACTGAGAATGTAAGATTATTAGAGACAGAAAAAGAAGCTATATTATTTTACTGATGGTATTATGTGTTGATAGATAAAACAGTTCTTGATACGGTATTCTTTTCTGTAATCTTTTTACTTAGTTTGAAACCAAAAGAAAAGGATATATTAGTTAAAATAGAGTAAGGTTAAACTAAATAAAAATTATTTTAACTTTACAGTTTATTTCTTCCAGTTATGATAATTAACTATTGAATGTGTAGCAACTAAACTGTGAGCAGAATTAGCTAAACTTTGATTTAATTCTGCAGATATGCTAGTTAGTTTCAGAATTTACTTATGGCTATTAATGTAACTAATTTATTCATTTCTTTATCTAACTAAACTTGAACAAGTTCTACAGATACTAACTTGTTCCTTAATAATTAAAAAAAAAACAAATACTACAATACAGTTCATAGGAAAGAATACATATATATAGTTTGTTATTCTTTTAATTTATAAACATTATTATTGTAAAGTAAATAGGGTAACTTAAGAAGTAAACAATAGAATACTATCACTTAATATACCTCTAATAAACTTATATAATTATAGGAACAATATTACTTACAGGTAAGATAATGTTCTTATTTCATTATAATAAATAAACAAGCAAATATGAATTCTGTACTTAAAAAGATGTAACTAACAGTTACATAAGTACAACACTAAAACATGAATTTCTTACATTCCGAAGGTTAAAAATTGTATAACAACATTTACAAATTCTATTATAATAAAGTAAATTAATATAAAAAACAATGTACAGAAACCCTAGCGGGTAATGTTTAAATAATATTACAGGGTAAAAGTTAAATACAAAAGTTAAATGCAATACACGCAAGAAATAAACCAACAGAGTAATATCATGCTCGATTCACCGAGCTTAATCAACCATTGTACAACATAAGTAATAACCCAACAAATTACTGAAGTGCATTATAAATGAAAGATAATTTAAGAAACTGTAAATATTTTCTTCATATTGCCAAGTTAGGGTAAAACCCTACTATCCCAAAATATACAAGTGTGGTGTAAAAATCAAAGAGTATAAGCTCATTTAACACCTCTCGGCTTAAGAAAAATTAACAGAGTAAGGCTCTTCCAGCCTTTTATCATTTTTTTACACATATAAACACTGTAACAAAAGTTAAAAGCCAAAATTTACAGTCATGGCCTAAGCCAGAGAACCCCGCGTAAAGCAAGGGTTTCATCATCCACTAAAAACAGCGAACCAAGTAACCAGGTAAACCAAAAACCGCAAGGGTTTTATAGGCCACGACGACCAACCCGTAAAAATCCCATAAGGGAATGGACAAGGTAGAAATTCCATGGAGAGTCCAAGGCTTACCTGTGAGCAACGCTTGTTCCAGCCCTGCAACAACCACGCTGGAGGACAGGTTGACACCTGTTTAACATCAAACAATAAATTTGTTAATACCTTGCTGTGTTTAAGTTGGGGCACATTAAAAACAAGAAACAAAGTTAATGTATGTATTTATTACCTTAAATATTAATGGAAACATAACCACCTATAATTACCAACGCAGCTACCAACGCGAGGAAGAGACAGACCTTCATCTGCCACAGGAAAGTTGGAGGTTACTATCACGGTATCGACCAACGACGACCGAGAGTTGAAGCATCTGGACAAGAAAGTGTAACGCTTGGGCCACAACCGCTCATAGAACAAAACACTATGCTGCAAACCCTATACACTAGTTACTTTGGAAAAACAAGCCCTCGACTGTCACTACCGAGCCCAAGGGAGGAAGGACTTGCAGACTGACGGACGCCAAATGGAGCAAGCGGTGGAAGTTAAAACCCTGAAGAAATGCAACCAATCTAGTCTAAGAAGCGGAGGTATTCCATTACAGTTTTTCTCTCTCAGTTTCCAAAGCAGGATTACGAAGGGCGAAAGACCAAAGACAAGTTAGGCGACTGTCACTCAAGCTAGTTACAGAAATAGGCATGAAGGTCGAAGTGCAGTAGCAGAGCAGACGGAGGCGAGAATGAAGGGATAAATGACAATGATAGGGTTACAAATGGTCTTTTTATCTATGCAACATATGGCCACAATGTTGCCACGTTATCCAAACAATGCATGATGTGGGTATAAGTATATAGTCCCGGTGAGCAATCACCCGAGAGTCTTTTTCCCAATCATTCTTGTTGTTACGAAGGTTCCACCATAGTCCTTAGCTCCAAAGTCAACCTATATTTTACGTCGCATGATAACAAAAGAATCATTACTATATAAACTTGTTATAGAGTTTACCAACGGCGTGGAGAATTTACCCATCAATATACATTATGGTATACTATCACTCAAATAGTTATAACCTTGGTATTAGTAAAACCTTGTAATATGGTATAAAAGGAATTAATTAACGTTTATTTTTTGAGAATATTTCCTCAAACATATGTTCATTCAACCAATTAATGGTAACATGGCAAGGGTAGATACATTACATAACTTAGCACGTTATGCAAATAAAGGAGGTATTCAATACAAGATTATAGAACTATAATTTAAAGATAAACCATAAACACTTCATGGGTGAGGTCTAAGCTATGACCCCATTGTTTATAACAAACATGACATTCAATCTTTAAACCAACTATAACTCTATCTAAAGTTATGATAGTTGATGTTTATAAAAGAATTTTCTTAAAGTCAATTTATTGTATATACCCTACATGCCAGCGTTAGCTTTTTTCCTTTAAATATTTAATTAGTAAACCGGTAAGGTCTGTGATTAAG
The DNA here is from genome assembly GCA_001517045.1 of Pseudotsuga menziesii. Taxonomy (NCBI): domain Eukaryota; kingdom Viridiplantae; phylum Streptophyta; class Pinopsida; order Pinales; family Pinaceae; genus Pseudotsuga; species Pseudotsuga menziesii. Next base: position 62,572 of record LPNX010464035.1, read on the forward strand.
CATGATAAATCTTAATAGCTTAAGGAGCTTGACTTTGAAGTCTTTATAAATTAAATACCTTAACTAAATAATAAATTCCAAGTAAATTATGGGCAAAGGAACTTGTTCTATCAACACTATTATAGCCTGATTGAAGGTAGTATATGAGATATAATTCCTTAGAACTTCAAGATGGGAAGATGGACTAATAGTATAGAAACTTAATAACTTTTGCACATTACTTTCACATTGCAACGAGTAACCAAAAAAAATTCAGGAGGTAAATAGATTATGTTCACTTTGTCAGTTAGATCCTTAACGTAATAACCCTGCCACTGTTAGTCTGTATGCAAAGAAAGATTATGGTGTTTTTACATGACGACTATAGTAAACACTGGTAAACATCGAAGAGCTTAGTACGCAATAAGAACCATAAATTACAACTTCTAGAGAGAAAGCATCTGTCATCAATACTGATAGGACTGAATCTCGTTTTCCATAACGTCTTTACAAAGATTAATGAGTTAAAGGTTTACCTCATAAAAACAGTTGAAATTGAAAAGCATGTATATTCTTTTACTGAGCTATTATATTTTTTTGCGACGTACAAATATCTGAATGCTTTAGGATTACTGACAAACAGCATCGGATCTTTCTTACCTGTAAGTCTATAAGAGCAGGTAAACTTTCTACGTTAGCTCAAAGCTAAGTAAGCCCCAGATCACCAAGACAGTTCCACCTTGTGGTCGCAAAGAAAAACAAGTCATTAAACTGAAAAAGAATTATTCTTTAAAATAAAGACAATCAAGTAGATAATTCAGTTTACAAAATCATTAACATATAATTAATTAAAACAATTAGTGGACTGCATTTATGAAGATTATCTGTATTTTAAAAAAAATTAAATTTTTCGGAAAATTTGGAGTTTTGACACGTGGTATCAGAGCACAAGGTTCAAACACTAGGCATTGATGCAACCCAACTAGCTTTCATAGAACAGTAAATTAAAATAATATACTAACATATATATATTTTGTTTTATGTTAAGAACATAAAATTTCATTTTTCTGAAGTTTAACAGGTAGGTATGGAAAAGCTGGGAGATTATGCACAGGAGGAGTCTCCATATACGGAAACAAGACATTTGCCCAGAGAACCTATGTTAGAAGAGGTGACTTCCAATTCCTCGGAGCTGTTGCAGGCTGTAAAAGATTTGAAAACTGAAATGGAATCGGTCAAGAGGGAGAATGAGAGGATTTTGAAGGCTCAGGAAGAATTGAACCAAATTTTAATAGAAAAGTTCCAAACTGAAGGAAGGAGCAGAAGATCATAATCTAAAGATGTCAGTTATCAAAGAAAATCCAAAAAGATGAAGCTGGAAAAAACTGAAATTAGTTCATCATCTGAAGGGTACGGTGAACGACAAAGTTATTATACTACTAGTGACAACAGTGAAGATGATTTGTATGACAGAAAGAAGAAATACAAACCATATGAGGAAATTTCAGGGGAGTTTAAAAAGATAAAGCCCCCAACTTTTAATGGAGAGACTGAGAAGGGGGAAGAAGCAGAGTCCTGGTTGTTCGGGATGAAGAAATATTTTCATATATATAATTACTCTAATCAGATAAAGGCAAGGATGGCAATATATAACCTCTCCGGAAAAGCTGACATATGGTGGAAAGATCTGAAGAGAGTCAAGGGTATAAGAGAAAAAGAAGTTAATTGGAGTACCTTTAAAAGGTATTTGAAAAAGAAATTTCTGTCTTAGCAATATTACGAGGAAAGAGCTAAAGAATTTTATGAATTGAAGTTAGGTTCGATGACTATGAAGGATTTGAACAGCAAATTATTAAGTTTACTTAGGTATGTACCCTACCTAGTAGACGAGAAACCTAAAGTACAACGATTTCTTAGCTGTTTACCGTATCATATCAAAGACAGAATTGAATATGATAACCCGAAGACTTTGGAGGAAGCCATGAGGAAGGCCAATTTTTGTTTTGAGCAGAACCAGAAGAAAGAGGGCTTAGCCAATTGGAAGGCTAAGAAAAATAACAATCAGTCTGAATTTAAGAAGAAGGAATTTGTACCTCATAGGAATTTCAAGAATAATAAAACCAAAAATTATTCTAACAACAAGAATTTCCAGGGAAATATGAATGGTACTTCCAACAATTCGAATAATTTTAAGGGAAAGGAAGCTGCAAATAACCATGGAAATTTTACCAAGAGTTTTGAATGTAAAGAGCCTGTTAAGTGCTGGGAATGTAATGGCCCGCACTATGCCTCGGTATGTGCAAACCAGAAAAAGTCAATCAGCAACATTCATACTGTGCAGGAGGAGATGACCATTGGGGAACTAGCGAGGAGCATGCCCAGAATTAACGCAGCTTTGGAGAACTGCCAAGCTGATTATCAGAATTCCATGGTGGAAGTAGAAGGTATGATTAATCAAACCCCTGTAACCATTTTAATTGATCCATGAGCTAGTCTCAGTTACATTGCACCTCAGATAATGGAAAAATGTAAGTTGAATGTCGATAAGTTTGAGAATTATTGGTTAGTTCAATTAGCCACTGGGGGAAAAATAAAAGTAACATGTTTTGTGAAAGAATGTGCTTTAATTGTGGATGAATTTAAAACTACAATTAAGCTTAATGTTTTTCCACTTGGCTCATATGATTTACTGATTGGCATGGATTGGTTAGAACAGCATAAGGTAGTTTTAAATTGTTACGATAAAACTTTCACGTGCTTAAATAGTGATGAACAACCAGTAAAGGTTAAGGGTATTCCTAGAAAAACTATAATAAGGCAAATTTCTACTTTACAACTTAAAAGAGCTGTTAGAAAAGGATGTAAAGCCTATGCAGTAACTATTACAGATGAGGAAGGTAAAACTGAAACAGATAAGTTTAAAATAGAAGATATTCCTATTTTAAAAGAATATATTGACGTATTCCTAAAATAAATTACAGGATTACCTCCAAGGAGGGAATTGGATTTCACCATTGAGCTAGTACCGGGTGCGGTGCCTAGCTCAAAAGCTCCTTATCGAATGAACATTTTAGAACTTAATGAGCTAAAATCACAATTAAAAGAGCTAATTGATAAAAAGTACATTCGACCTAGTGTGTCTCCTTGGGGATCGCCAGTCATCTTTGTTAAAAAGAAAGACAGAACTATGTGGTTATGCATAGACTACCGTCAGCTAAATAAAATGACTATTAAAAATAGATATCCGTTGCCCCGCATAGATGATCTGTTTGATCAACTACGTGGAGCCACGGTGTTTTCAAAGATAGATTTGAGGTCAGGATATCATCAAGTAAGAATTAAAGATGCAGATATTTTCAAGACAGCCTTTAGAACAAGGTATGGACACTACGAGTTTGTCGTAATGCCATTCGGGCTTACTAACGCCCCAACTGTCTTTATGTGCTTAATGAATAATATAATGCATAAGTATTTAGATAAGTTTGTGGTTGTGTTTATCGACGACATCCTAATTTACTCTAAAACGGAAGAAAAACATAAAGAACACCTAAAGATAGTTTTACAAGAGTTGCGAGAACATCAACTCTGTGCGAAGTTTAGCAAGTGTGACTTCTTTAAGGATGAAATTTAGTACTTAGGTCACATAGTGACTAAGGAAGGAATTTCAGTAGATCCAGAAAATATCCGAGCAATAGAAGATTGGCCGGTTCCTAAAGATGTAACAGATGTTAGGTCGTTCATGGGAATTACCGGTTATTACCGGAGATTCATTGAAGGCTTTTCAAGGATAGCAAATCCGATAACTTCCTTACAAAAGAAAGGAAAGAAATTTGACTGGAACCTGAAGTGTGAAGAAAGCTTTAAGAAATTAAAAACCTTATTGACTAGTGCACCTATTCTAAGAATAGCAGATCCTAATAAGGACTTCGTAGTATGCACTGATGCCTGTAATGATGGCTTAGGCGGTGTTCTAACTCAAGAAGGGCATGTCATCGCCTATGAGTCTATAAAGTTAAAAATTCACGAAAATAATTACACAACTTATGATCTAGAACTTGCGGCTGTTATACATGCCTTAAAAATGTGGCGACGTCATTTAATAGGTAGAAAATTTATTCTAATGACTGATAATAAAGGACTGAAATATCTTCTAGATCAGCCTAATTTAAACGCTATACAAGCAAGATGGTTAGCCTTCTTGAGTGAATATGATTTTGAAATCCAGCATATAAAGGGTAAGAAAAATAAGGTGGCTGATGCATTAAGCAGAAATGCAAAGCTAAACTTTACAGCAGCAATCAGCACTTATGCTTCTGATTTAAATGAACAGCTTAAAGAAGGGGTAAAACAAGATGAAATTTATCAGAAATTGCAAATTACAGCTAAAGAAGAACCTACAGAAAGCTTAATAAAAGGTTATAGTTTAAATGAAGATGAATTTTTATTATTTAAAGATAAATTGTATGTACCTAATGTGCCTAAGGTTAAGTTGTTAATTTTGGACGAAGTCCATAAAACACCATATTCAGGACACCCAGGTTATCAAAAGACTGTAACCATGCTAAGAAAATAATATTTTTGGCCAAATATGAAAGCTGAAGTAGCTGAATACATTGCTAGGTGTTTAGACTGTCAACAAGTGAAAACCGAACACCAACATCCAGCTAGGTTGCTATAACCTTTGCCTAGTCCTAGCTGGAAATGGGAAGTAATTAGCTTAGATTTTATTACTGGACTGGCCAGAAATCAAAATCAAAATGACTCTATTATGGTAGTGGTTGACAATTTAAGTAAGGAAGCACATTTTATTCCTGTCAAAACTACTTACAAGGCTGCCAATATAGCTGATATTTTCCTAGAGCAGATTTTTCGGTTACATGGAGTACCGAAGGTTATAATCTCAGACAGGGATCCAAAATTTACAGGAAATTTTTGGAAGTCCTTGTTTAAAGGATTAAATACAACATTGAATTTCAGTACTTCCTTCCATCCTCAAACAGATGGGCAAACTGAAAGAGTAAATCAGGTACTGGAGGATTTATTGAGGATGTATGTGAAAGATCAGCCAGGTAAGTGGGAAGACTACTTACATCTAGCAGAGTTTGCATATAACAATAACTATCAATCATCAGCTAAATTTATTCCATTTGAAATTTTATATGGACGCAAATGCAACACCCCTATCTCTTGGAATAATCCAGTAGATAGGTTAGTGTTAGGACCAGAATTGTTGAAAGAAATGGAGGAAATTGTGAAGCAAGTGCAGGGAAATTTGAAGGTGGCACAAGATCGGCAAAAAGAGTCAAGCAGACTTGAAAAAAACTCCAAAGGAGTTCCAGGTAGGTGAACATGTGTTCATCAAGGTAAGGCCCAAGAAAAGCTCTCTAAGACTGGGGAGTTGTGCAAAGTTGGCACCACGTTACTGTGGTCCATTTGAAATTTTATCTAGGATTGGTCAAGTTGCTTACCAACTAGCATTACCACCTAACTTGAAAGTACATAATGTTTTTCATATCTCTGTCTTAAAGAAGTATGTTCATGATGCTACTCATGTGGTTGATTGGAATGTTGTACAGGTGGAACCAGAAGGAGAAATTCTGGTGGAACCGGACTGTATCCTCAGGAGGAGAGAAATTACACTGCGGAACCGTACCATTGGACAGGTGAAGGTGCAATGGAAGCACCTTAGTCCTGAAGAGGCCACCTGGAAACTGGAAAGTAAGATGCGGGAAGCATACTGTTATAGCGGATTTCACCACACTAGGTGAATCACACATTGTATGGCCTTCCCTTGTCCCGCTGCAAACTCATTAACCCCTTTGGACCACTTTATAT
>LPNX010464043.1:2668-63671 GCA_001517045.1 Pseudotsuga menziesii
AACTCGGGACTGTGTATTTTTTTTATTATTATAATTTTCATATCGCGTGCGCGTTTTATAACTACAAAACGCGTGCGCGTTTTGTAGTTATATAACGCGTACGCGTTATATAGTTATATAACGCGTGCGTGATGTGGTTTCCTATCCTACATGTCATATGACATGTCAGGCTGGGGTTGAACCATACCAAGTGCTATGTCAGGCTCGGGTTGATGTATTTTTTGGTAGCATGATGTTGTTTTTGAAAACTAGGATTGCATCTTAAAGGTCCATCATCTTCTTGCACTGACCCTGTTGGTTCCACCATATGGCCTCGAACTTGGCCCCCTTGATCCTGTCTCTTTTTCTGAATATCCAACCCATCAACTTTATATAAAAGTTACACCCATAGTATGGTAAGGAACACCAGTGGAAGAGATGGCTAACATGGAGACATGAAGGCATGGGCGGAGAGGAGGTCGGGAGGTTTGATCTGCCTCGTCTCCACCAATTCTTTTGGTAAACACTATAATGAATTTCCAACATGGATACCACGTGGTAGCATCTAATTATCCCACCTGTCACCATAACTGCCAAGTCACTCCCATGTGTCCACCAGTCTGACTGCCACATCACCAACATGTCCATGTGGTACCCCGTGGTGGTTCCACGTGGCTCCAATGCTGACCTATCCATGCCACATAGTACCCTGTGGGTGTGCCATGTGGCCTCCTTTTTTGCCATTTTTAGGTCATCAAAATTAACCTTTTGTAGAATTTTCAAAATCCCATATCTTTCACATCTGGAGGTCGTTTCATGCAAAACAAATGTTGCTAGGAAGCTCTTGACGAGCTCTTTGCATATGTAAGCTTTAATTCAATTTTGAAGACTTTCATTCTGATCGAACTTTGAAATCATGTTCGATCACTTTTGCATATATATTGTGTATTGTGAATTGTTTATTAAAATAAATGTTGTTCTAATCTATGCGATGCTTTATGTTAATTAATATAAACATTGACTAAAGGTTGAATCTTATTAAGTATAAATATTGATGTAATGTTTTAAAAGTTGTGATTGAACTCATTCTACATTGTTGAATGGACTTAGTTGAATTAGACTTAGTTAAATTTATTAGTTTATAATCTAAGAGGAAAATAAAGTCTAATTCTAATAAAATAGGGTGGCCAAGGTCATATGGCCAAAGAAAAATATTGCCATGTGTGCATAAAAGAAAAAAAAAAGGTTAGAAACACTCTTATCACCTATGGCAACTACTTGGGCCAAAAAGACATTGAGGAAAATAATTTGAACATATAAGCCCATGACAACAACTGATCAACCAAATTAGAGGAGACCACTTTTATGATTGGATTAACTTCATTCACATTACACATCTAAATTTTAACCACTTTCACAATAACTACACATATGAATAATTAATTAGATTTATGCCACTTTTATGATAACTTAAAAATCAATTACATTGCGTAACTACTAATTAATTAAATTTGTTTGTCCTTTAATGAATAATAACGAAAACCTTACCAATAACTATTAGAATGACCTACACCTCGTCCACAGAATCAATAGATGTTGACGGCTGATTAACCTTTTGTATAAAGTTGGCCTCAATATTGATATGAAGCAAGCAGATAATAGAGCAAATCATGCCCATGCTTTGTTTCTTTCTGCTAATTTCTTTCTGTTCGCTTGAATTGGTACAGTTAATTTGTCAGACCGTCGGCTTACAGTGAGACCTGCCTGCTAATTTTTTACACCATCGGCTCACATGCAACCTCTGTGAATCATATTTCTATTGAAATTACAAACCCTAAATTTTTGTATGTGTTTATTCTTGTAGTCTCTATCCGGCACCTGCCTATTAATTTGTCAGACCATCGGCTTAATGTCCTTTTTCTCTTTTGACAGTGAGATCTGCCTGCTAATTTTTTACACCATTGGCTCACATGCAACCTCATCATGTTTCTATTAAAATTACAAACCCTAATTTTTTTATATGTGTTGCTTCTTGTTCTTGTCGTTTATATCGTGGACATGCCTGTTAATTTGTCAGACCATCGACAGTGAGACCTGCCTGCTAATTTTTTATACCATCAGCTCACATGCAACCTCTCTGAATCATTTTTTTTATTAAAATTACAAACCCTAATTATTTTTGTGTGTTGCTTCTTGTCGTTTCTATCCTTTACAGTGCTGCTTGTTTAATATATGCTGACTCCTGAGTTAGATATCGAGTTAGGTTCAAACAGGCTCTCGTATATAAATTAAAATATGTAACTGAGAGGACAAATGCCAGAGACAAAACGTCCCCATCCTAAGATTATAAGTATCCACAAATAAAAAATGAAAAACTATATCTCTATAGTTTCAAAGAAAATCTGTATCATTGTCAACGAAAAAAAGCTGTATCACTATCTCCTTTCATAGATATATCCTTTTATAGCCATGCAAATATAATAATAATAATAATAATCTATTTTTAAGGTCACCGCCAAGCGAGACACCAAATTGGTGTATGAGACCCCCTTGTTTGTGGGACAAGGGACCCCCCTCTGCACAGCGATTTAACTGTTAAAGTCTACAGAGGTGTACATACACTACCCCTCTGGATTTGATGGTATTTTCCAAAAGTCCGTCTAACTTTGAAACTTTTCTTTAAAATTCAAACGCCTAATCCTTTGTATAACTTGTTTGTTGTCAACTTTAATGTTGCATGGTTTAAATTCAAACCCCTAATAATTTATACGGCTGGTTTAGTTTTTTAGTTTAACTTTTAATTTTTTCATTTCTAACCAAATATGAAATCTTATTGTTTTATTGTTGTCTAGGTATTTAAAAAAGGACTTTAACTTATATTCAAACACAATTTAACATAAAAAAATAAATAAATTGAATGCCTAATTATGGTGCACTATAATTAATATAGGAAGAAATTTAAATTTTAATAGCATAATATTATTTTATTAAATTGATTTGGTATTATTTTTTTAATCTAATTTAAGTCTCGTTTATATATAATTAAAATAATGATAATAAATTTAAATTAATCTATTTTTTTAAAATTTTTTTTGAACTTTTAAAATGTTTAATTCTATTTTTATTAATTTTAGTGTTTCATCTTTTAAGTGACTACTTTCACTATCCATTATTCACCTATTATCTTGCATGCATTTTTAAAATAGATATAACTCTTTACTTCCATATCACAATAAAATCATAATTTAATTTTATAAATTTGTATAAATTATCCTTCAAATCATAATTCAAATTTATGATGATAACTAAGTTATCCTTCAAAATTTTATAGTTTAACTTTGGTTTTACACATTAAACAATAAAAACCAAGAAGAGTTGATGAGCACCAAGTCCCCTAAAAGCAAGAGTGACGTTAGTAGTAGCAGAGTTAGGGTTAGTTTTCGTACTTAGGGTTCCTATTCACCCAACTGAGATAAGAGTGGCAGAGAAAATAAATGTGCATGTCTCATAGAACTTTGTAGACTATCATTAGAATCGATGCCAAAGGCCCTACGTTGACTATTAGTTCCATCACTTGTTAAGTGTGAAATTGCAGGTATTTATCTTATAAAATATCCATGGCAGAGAAAATAAGTGTGCATGTCTCACAGAACTTTGTAGACTATCATCATAATCGATGCCAAAGGACCTACGTCGGCTATTAGTTCCATCACTTGTTAAGTGTGAAATTGCAGGTATTTATCTTATAAAATCTCCATGACAGATTGCAGTGGTTCGTTTTGCTTCTACAGTTACATATTTTAGAAACTATTGGACACTTGCATGTGTACTTGTCCACGTTACTATGGGGATTAAGTATGTTGGTAAATCTTTATTATGAAATGGTGTGTTCAATTGGTGAAAACAAAAAATGTTATTATAAGCACACCATGTGGAAACATGTATTTAAAAGTGAAGTTTTTATATGTAGTTTATTGTTTTATATTTTCAAATTTAATTGTTATTAACTTAATGTAAAAAATATATTTAAAAGTGAAGTTTTCATCCACGACAATCTAAAATATAAAGATACATTATGTATTATGTACTGTATTCTTTTATATTTTCAAATTTAATTGTCACTAATTTAGTATAAGAAATACTAAATAAATTTAAATTGAAATCAAAGAAATTAAAGAAATAATACATCATCTACACAAAAAAAACACAAAAAGTAAAATAAGAAAAAAAATTACTCGAAAAACCAAATTAGAAGGCTAGGCATATGCTTTATGCTTTTATGCTTTAATTTTGAGTTATCAAATGTAAATATAAAATAGGGCACTCACCTTGAAGTTTTCATGGACATTGTGGCTATTATGGCTTCTAGTAGATCTTCCATTTCTTTTTGTTATGTTTCAATATCCCATTCCTAGATCTTTACTCAACTATGGAACAAAAAATAATAAAATAAGATTGAAACCCCTTCATTTCCTAGTGTCTTAATATTTAACATATAGCCTCATAGAATTCTGGTGTTAGGGTTAGGATATTTCCATGTCTTGGCCCTCATTTAGTGTAAGGGTTTTTGATCCTCTATAATATTCTTAAAAAAACACAAATGGCTAGCTCCACATGTGTGAGTAATGTGAGTTAAAGTGGCATCAACTAGGCATCATGGTGGTCAACATGATAGGTCAACTTGCACAAGGTATAAATTTCACATAGAAACTCTAATTGAGTTTATTTATGCAATGTTGGAAAGCTTTCAATGTCTGAAAACATTGTGAGGAAGATGGAAGCTATGTTTGCAAAATCTAGATCTGAAAATGACCATTTAAATCCTCAAACTAGCTTCAAAAGGTTTTGTACCCCAAATCTCCAAAAGACATACCCCTAAAATGGATTTTACAAACCAATATATTCAAATTTTCTCCCAAAAAATACCAAAAGAAATGAAAAACTATCTAATCATCCATTTTGGACCATTAATGCATTTGCATAAGAACGTGCCCAATGCAAAAAAAAGATCTTGAGCCACTCTATGAATTCATATGAATTTAAATTCGACAAGTAGTAAGTTAATATTTGTACTAGTATATTTATTTTTCTAAACATTTTAACTATTTATTATAAATAAATGTTTTAAATAAATATGTGTATAATGATCTTTGTATTTGTAAAAACAAAACATAAAATAAAATTATATTTATATTTTCTTGAAAATTAAATTATATTTATGTAAAAAACAATAAAAAAAACCAAATTAAAACATAATATGTTAAATCTTGAAAATAAAATTATATTAAAAAAAACGATTATAGCAAATTTTGAAAATAAAATTATAATAAAATATTACATTAAAAAAATGAAATTATGTTAAGATATTAATACTATACATGCTTTAGTAGGAGATTCATTTACATATGTAGATGTCTTGTATTCCCTAAAAGTTGAAATTATATTTGTTTTAAAAAACACTAAAACAAACTAGACTAAAACACGATAAGGTAAAATTTGAAAATAAAACAAGCTAGACTAAAACATGATAAGGTAAAATTTGAAAATAAAATTATAATAAAATGTTAAAGAAACAAATTTATAATAATATATTAATATTTACATAATAAATAAAAAACTATAAAGTTTTTAATGAAATAAACTTTAAAAATAAACCTCTCATTTTAATTAAATCAAAATTGTTAATATTAAGGAATAATCATCACTATAAGCATCATTATAAGCATGATGTATGTATTTTATATAAATATGTGAATTAATTTAATCATGAATACTATTTTTATTTCATTAGATGTAGTTAATAATATGAGGCCTTAAATAATGACTATATATTTATCCAATGTGTTAATAGAATAGAGTGAAGAAATCCAAAAAACCATGATTTCTTTGTATTCAAAGATTACTAATTCTTGAAACATATTCACTTATGTGATAACTATAATAATAAGTAATACATTATCTTTATAATTCTTAAGCATAGATCCCACATAACATTTTTTTCTTTACATATGTGAAGGAACATGTTCGTATGTCTATTATTACACACCAACTTCTTTTTATTGGGACGATTGCTTATATAATCACCATGCTCTGTAATTCATTATTTTTATGCAAGTATCAGGAATATAGTTATCTAAGGAAACTTAAATATCTCCCTTTAACACTCCTAACAATACCATATTCATGATAAATTGTGGACCAATAGTTGCTTAGAGTTAATGAAAACATTTATTCACTTACTTAATTTATGTTTGCAAGCATAATATCACCAAGCCAACACTTTAAGCAACTACCTATTATACATATAAATCCCATCATACTTCGATACATGGATAATTTTAAGAACACCCCCAAAATTTATATGTATAATAAATGGGTGAATCTCCGTAATATATAGGAAAATTTGAAAGTTGTTTTATCAATAATATAATATGTATACATAATTTTTTGGTTAATCTTTCATCCTATTATAGAATCTTAGAAAATCTTGGTGAATCTTTCACTAAATTATAAGGTATTGTAAAATCTTGTTGAATATTTCATTGAATTATAATATATTGTAAATTTTTTTCGAATCTATCATCAAATTATAAAACCTTGTAATGTCTTGGTGAATCTTTTGCGAGGAAGACTTAGATTTTGATACTAAATATTATAAGGTAGTGACACATAAGAGGATATACCATAACTTGACTCTCTTGAATACTAGAAACTCAAATGAACAAATGCATGAATGGGAAGAAGAGGGATTTATTTATACATTCTCAATGAGTATTGGGTCACTCACAATTAGAGGTGTTGGTGAAACAAAACTATACTAACTAGATTCAGGTTAAGTGGAGACTCCACTTTTTATCTCATCCCTTAGTGGGGACCAAAATCTTGACATATCGATAAACTGATAGAACTGAACACTTTAGATTGTGGGTGATAATGACACCCACAAACCATTATTACAGCATGGATTTTTATCAAGACCAACCTTAATATAGTGTATGAATTCCTAATTAGCTTAGTTTCCACATTTCTCATTTTTAAGCTACCCTATAGGAAAAAATAACATGCTTATTTGTTTAACGAATGCCATTTTATCCTTTCTTTGGTGGATAATCAAATATGAATTATATCATTTGATTTAGAAATTTTGGAGTCAAATAGAAACTTGCAATGATGATTAGAAATAAGAACATACACTAATAAGAACAAAAATCGCATTAATCCATAATCACACATATAATTATAACTACTTTGTTAAAGACTACTTTTTTCTTAGATAAACTAAGGACGTCACTTGTATCCATGTCCTTGAAATTTTTGAAAGCATGAAAAATGTAGTAAAATTGTCTTACCACCCTCATTGAATTCAAAAGACTAGATATCAAATAACACAATGTCTACATCTCATGTCAAACATGCCTTTATTATATATAATCATGATGGAAATGAAGTAGCATGTTCCAACTAATCATATATTTATCATACATAACTTTATCCATTTATGGATAATGATTGCAATTACACATCAAAATAAATCACCAAAAAACACTTTACTTCTAAATGACCCTTACAAACAACAAAATATCGTAAAACAAGTACCAAACCCCACAAATTTAGGTCACAAATAAAATTCATGAACTTAGCAATACAAATAAAAAAATATACCAATCATGAACTTCACAATACAAATAAAAGAATCTATCAAAACGATTTGGAGAAATCTACAAGTAGAGAACCAAAATAATGACAATTCCACTGTAGCCCTGCCATTATAATCAATGTGCATTCATTTATATTACAAACATAACAAACATCAACAATAACATACATAAAATATGAACTAATTCACTCTCATTAACACCTTAGATCCAATAATAATTGCAAATAAATATCCTAATAAAACACATTTTAAACAACTAGGTTAAATTCAGTCTGAATAAATAAAAACCATGTGGCATATCTCCATCAAGACTAGCATCCACTAACAACATATAAACACCAGTCAATATCTTAAACATGACAAGGCATAAAATAAATTATATCTTTTGAGCTCTATAACACTTTCATGGAAAAAATACTCCTAGGATAGAATAAAACCCTAATTTAACACCGAATGATCCCTATGAATCAAGAGTGCCCTAAAATTAAACCCACCTAAAAAAGAATCCATAATAAAAATCATGATAAAAGGTAAAATTGCAATATAATCATCTATTCTAACTATGGATAAAAATCATTAAAAGAATAATAAAAAATATACCATGCTAATTATTGGATAAAAAGTGTGATTGCATATGTGGCATGCCTCTTCAAGACTTGAGATTTCGAAAATGGAGATGTTATGCGAAGATTAAAATTTCGAGAAAACGAAGAATCAAAAGTGGAATCGTATCAAGCAGAACCTTCACCCTGCAATCACAATTCGATGTGGGTGAACCATGAATCATTGTAGCATTTATATAGAACAAAATAGCCCCTGAATTTTCCACCAATACTAGAAATCAAGGGCTCAAAGAAGGTATCCAATGAAATTGACTAAAATACAGGTGAATGCAACCATATTCCTGTATTATAAGGAAAATGGAGGGAGAAATAACCCTTGGGAGCATCCATTACTAAAAATGGGGGGTGAAGGAATGATTTCACTAGAATTTCTCTAAAATCTAGGGGCAAAAGATAGATTGGAGGGAGATTTTCTAGGACAAAAAAATTTTGTTTTCATATTCCTCATTAATATACATGAGACTCTTCATTTTAGATTTATTTTTTTCTAAAAAATATTGGGTGAATATATTTTAGCTGAAAAAAACCCTTTCCATATAACAAAAACCAATTATGTAGAACCACCTTCTTCTAGCCTGATTCCAGACAAGAAGGGAAAATGGGTCGTTGCTTTACAATCTTCCATGTGGAATCTTCTAAGCATATCTAATGAGTATCTAGACCGTGAGATCATGATTCCCGAATTATTTTGACTTACTTCGAGACTAATGAACTGTCTTAACAGTCCTATATCAGTCATAGCGAATTCTTTGTTCAAAACTGACTTGATGATTCTCAATCCAGCATCAGAGATGCTAGTAATGAGCAAGTCATCCACATATAACACAATCAATAACAAGGATCCCTCCTTCTTTTGCATGTAAACATTGCAATGTGATTTACATCTTTCAAATCTCTATGATATGAGGAAGGAATCCATTTTGGAATACCATGCCCTTGGGGCTTGTTTGAGCCCATAGAGAGATTTCCTCAGTTTGCAAACTAAGGAAGAATCCTCAATGTACCCCTCAGGTTGTTTCATGTAAATCTCCTCTTTCAAGTCACCATGGAGGAAGGAACTTTTTACATCCATGTGATGTAACTCCCACCTTTTTGGAGCTGCAACTACTGAGACAAGTCTGATGAAGTCCATTCTTGTTATTGGAGCAATTGTCTCATTATAGTCCAATCCTTGAAAATTATGAGTATCCTTTGGCCACCAACCAAGACTTATACTTGGTTGTGGTTCCATCAGATGCTATATTGGTCTTGTAGACCCATTTGCATTGAACTAGTTTCCTCCCTGGAGGTAAGGAGACAAGTTCCCATGTTTTGTTGTCTTGTAGTGAATTCAAACTGCTTTCCATCTTGGATCATGGAAAGCATCTCTGAATGTTTGAGGATCTGATCCCAACATCATGAACAACCTCTCAAGGAGAAGTGGATTTATGTGGGACAGTGAAACATACTCATTTTGATACTGGGACCTCATTCTTCTTCTATCATCTAGATTCCCAACAACATCCCCATCATCTTTAATGAGCTTCTGGGCCCATTTAGTCTGCTGAGGTAAAATAGATGCTGGATCTAGATTTAAATTCTCTTGAGGTGTAAGCTCAATATCAAGATCATGCTTATCTTCCTCTTCATTTGAATCTGAATCTGAAATATTAGACAATAAATTTGTATCTGCAAATGGAAGTAAAGGAGTTTTAATACCTTTATCTGCTTCGAATGGAAGTTGCGTTTCTACTGGATCTTACTATGGCATGAAGTGTGAGAATTCATATGCTTTAGAGGCGTGGTGTAATATCCTGAATTTTGACCTTAACATTTATGGGCATGAGTTCCATTGCACATGAGTTACTTTTATGTTTATGTTTGTATATTGGGTGTAATGCCCCATTGCACATGCATTATGTTGATTAGTTATATATATTGGGCATAAGCCAACACATATGTTTTATTTATCATTTATGTGATTGTATATGTTTGGCATGGAACCTGATGGATAGGATTAGTGTCATAGTACGATGTTCTCGGTGTATTATGTGGTTTACCTTAAATACATATATTGTGATTATTTTTGTGATAATATGTGCATATGCTTGAATGCATGATTGAGTTCTATAATGTGTTGGGTGTGGACCCTGAAGTACATGAGTGATGAGATTTTGTGTTGAGCGCAAGCTTTGAAGCACATGAGTGATGATATTTTGTGTTGAGTGCAAGCTATGAAGCACATGAGTGATTAGATTTTGTGTTGAGCACAAGATCTGGAACACATGAATTATAAGAATTTGAAGTGTTGGGTATGATCCTTGGATCATTCCAAATTGATGTTGAGCATAAGCTATGGATCATCAGATCCTTGGCCATTGTGTCTCTAGGTGTATTATACAAGTACATCCTGGCATTAGTGTTGAGTGTGAGCTCTGGAATTACACTAAGTGTAACTCCTAACTTTTAGCGTTGATCTTGGGCTCTGAATAATGCTAGGAGTTACTGAAAATTATTTGTTTTGAGTGAAAACGACTTTGAAAAGCATCGACCTTATCTCACTTATTTTTAAGTTGATTAAATCAAATTTCAAATTTCTACTTCTCATCAAGTACTGAAGAACTACTACGATACACGAGGTAATCCAACATGTAAGGAGGTTTAGAACTGCCTAACTTAGTTGACCAACCCCACCTAAAGGCGCTGATAAAAGAAATGATTATAAGCTAATGAAAGAACCATGTAAATGAGATCATGTTAAATGATGCCTAAATAAATATTAACAATAATAATATATATAGTTCATATTTATTATGAATAAAAGAATAAATATATATGTTACATATGACGAAACAATAATAACTATAGATAATGAATAAAGAGTTTATGTAATTATGATTTATTAAAAATGATTAAATAAATATTTAATCCTAAAGAGTCAGGAACTAGTAAAAGAGTTCCTAAGTTAAGCAAAATAATTATTAACTTCACATAAATCAATTAAAGATTATTTTCAAGAAGATAATGGATTCTTGATCTAACTCAAGTTTTGAAACAACTCCCCTTTTCCTAAAGATTCTCTATAAAGACCCAAGGCAAGGAAAGGCTTGCGGATCCAATCTGATCTCATCATTATTTTTGCCTAAGTAATTTTTGGAGAGAATTTCCAAAAGCAAAGAAATCTTAATACAAAACTTGAGACTCCATATAAGAGAAGCCTCACCTTTAGGAGTTCTAGACTACTTTCATGTTGGAACCAACTCAGGGGGATCTAGATTAGAACTACGAACGATTCTGAGTCGTGGTTGGGAGGAACATGGTAGTTTCCATGTTATCCAGTTAATAGATCCAAGGTCAAGGATATCTCAGTTTTTATTAATGTTGTGTGCTTAAGTGTGGAGGGTTCCTAGACATTAATAAACTGAAATTTGCAGGTATGAGGTTTTTACCTTCTTTAGTTTTATTAATCATATTTACAGATGTTACTTATAGTATTATGATATTGATTGAAGGTTTGAAAATTTGAAAACAAGTTTCAACTTCAATCCTATTTGTTTTTGTTAGAATTGTTGTTCCATTTAGATCATCAAACAATGAGTCCAAAATATTATTATGCAGGGAAAGAGGAATGACAATACACATTGAACAAATCAAATCTCACAGGAAACAAATGAGTATAGCTCAGATAATTATAGTATCATGTTTAAAGAATCCAGTGTTATAATAGTGTTACATAAGGAAGAATTCGAATTCATTAGGGATGAATTTGAATCTACCAACTGACTCTAAATGTATCTGACTACATGGCTAACTAAATATGTATAAATCGCTATCGGAGTCCAAGTGGTTAACTCCAGATGTATAATCCAATCAATCCATCAGTTATCAACTAAAAAAACCAGTCTAACTGCAGTGGTAGGTGAGAACTCGCACTTTCCCACATGCAGCCATGCAAGACTGGCGCTAACTGAACTGGTAGGAAACTAAATGAATGTAACTAAAGCATAACTAAGATTAACTAGTTAGTAACTCCCAAAAATTGAAGGAGGTTAGTGTCGGGACTCCCAATGACTCCTAAATTGTAGGGAATGGCCTAGGAGCGCCTAAATTGATGCATGCAAGTGCAGTCAGTCTCAGTTAGCCTCTATCGGTGTTCCCCACACTCTAGTGACTGGTACATGTGGCCCCATTAGGCCAAGTGGACTCAATGGTACTAGTGGACCTAATAATTAATAAAAATCCTAAGTTAGATTAAAATAATCTAATAGATAGTTTGCTCAAGGGAGGACTAAAAATCCTGACACCCCCTCTAAATCCTAACTTGGACAAATCTGGGCCCTGGAAATAAGGCCAAAAGTCACCCATGTACAATATAAAAGATAAAAAATGTTGCTTAATAAACCGAGGAAATAGGGGAAAAACTCATGGGAACCTAGCCCCCCTAAAAATAAGTAGGAAACAGGAAAATACAAGTTAGCTTTAGGAGAAATAAGCTTCCTCCTTAGAAAAATAACTTTTCAAAAACACTGCTGCAAAATTGCAACTCTATGCAGCGGCATCTTGAAGATGTGCATGTGAATCTCTTAATGTCCTTCTGAACTAACGAATCCATGTGTTTCTTATGGATGAGAAAGGTGGAGAATGATCAATTTTTTTGTTTATTTGGGCCGAGTGGTTGATCATTTGCTATCATCAAGTAGTACCGTCCTGGAATTTTGTTACACCACTTTGTAGGGAGAAAATCTTTGAGAGAGAGTGCAACATCCTCATTCTGATACTTGTAGTCGGGATCTCTCCCCAACTATGTGCAAAAGCACCAACCTTAGATCGATGTGATCATAAGAAAGATTTCAATGAAAAATAAACAAAACAACAAGTTAGACTAATAACATAAAGCAAATATTTTTTAACATTTTTCAATATAACATTAATGACGGATACTGTGTTGTGTTGGGAGTGTTATCGACGTTTCGGTCCTTAATCTAGGACCATCCTCAGGAGACTAAATCAGCTCAATTAAAGAGATCGATCCTCATTGTCTATTAATGTTGATCAAAGGTGAGAAAATTAGCTTTTGGGCCCACTTCGATCAACCTTTAGACTTCCTTTATTCTTATTAAATTTAAATTTAAATTTTATTGAGTACAGGTTTCCATGCTTCACTAATTTGCAGTCCATCGTCTCTATTTAAGTTATTTTTCTGTAGCTCTATTTCGAGAGCTTCCCATATTTTTCTTTTCTCATAATGATCATTTTTTACTATGAATTTAGTGTCCTCTATGCATAGATGGTGTCCCGTGTAGTGGTAGTGTTATACCAAAGCCGATTTCTTAACCCTGTTGTGTTTAATGTCGGCTATGTGTTCCTTTAATATTATCTAAAAAGATCTACCCGTCTCCCCAATGTATTGTTTGCCACAGGTACAAGGAATGGAGTAAACCCCTCTATGTAGGCTGGGATTTATGGAATCCTTTACATGGTCCAACATGGTCCTTAGTGAGTTGGGAGGGGAGAAGGAGACTTTGATGTTTTCCTTTCTTAGAATTTTAGTAATCTTCTCTGTGGTACCTTTTATGTATGGTAGGTTAATATTCTTAGTCGCCTCTTTTTCTTTTCCTTTGTTATTTTCTGTTCTAGGTGTTTTCTTTGCCTTCACGATAGATTTATTGACTTGTTCCTCATTGTACCCATTCATTATAAAGACCTCCTTAAGGTGTCTTAATTCTTGCTTAATGTGCTCTTCATCTGATAATCTCAATGCCCGGGTGACAAGGGTGTTAATGACACCAATCTTTTGCGCTGGGTGGTGGTGTGATTTGGCATGTAGGTAGAAATCCGTGTGCGTCTTTTTTCTGTGGACTTGATGTGACAAGGTACCATCATTGCATTTGGATATGAGGATATCCAGAAAAGGTATGCTTCCATTTTCTTCTAACTCCATTGTGAATTTTATGCTTTCAGACTGTTTATTTAGATGTTCAAAAAACGTTGGAATGTCTGTTTTATTATGTGGCCAAATTACGTTTGTATCATCTACATATCTTTTCCACATATCTGGTTTAAGTGGATAAGAATCGATTGCGAGTTTCTCGAATTTCTCCATAAATAAGTTGGCTACGATTGGAGATAGGGGAGACCCCATTGCGACACCCTCTACTTGCTAATAAAAACATTCGCGAAAGGTGAAAAAAGTTGACTTTAAGCACACACTTACCAATTCCGTTGTTTCCTCATCCGTGATTTCTTTGATGGTTTTAATGGCTTCTTCTATCGGAATTTCAGTGTAAAGTGAGACCACGTCGAAGCTCAATAAGGTGTCTTCCTCTTTAATTCTTGCCCTCTTGATCTCGTCAACCATGTCTGTGGAGTTTTTTACAAAGGAGTCTATGTGTCCAACCCACTGTTTCAGTTTACTCACCAAGTATTTCGCCAATCTGTATGTCGGCGACCCTATGGTATTCACAATCGGCCGTAGTGGTATGTTTTGTTTATGTACCTTCGGTAGTCCATAAATTCGAGGAACGATAGGGTTCTTTGGTAAGAGTTTCTTCTTTGTTTCTTCGTCCAAGGAAGACTTCATAATGGCTGCGGTCACCTCTCTGACAATCCTCTTGCTTGGGTCACTCGTCAGCTTTTTATAACTCTCGGTGGCAAGGTGCTCCAGCATTTTCCCCTCATACTCTTCCTTGTCCATCACCACCGTGGCATTCCCCTTGTCGGCCTTTACGACTAGAATGTTCTTATTGTTTCTCAGGGAATGTAATGCGTTCTCCTCCTCCTTGGACAGGTTCATTTTTGGTGCTTTTGCTTTCCTCAAAGTCACTGTGCAGTCCTGCCTGAGTTCCTCCGCCTTCTCTGTTGGTAGGTCTTTAATGGCGTGCTCAATGTCACAGATCAATCGTTTGAATGGGACATTCTTTGGAGCGATCGCAAAATTTAAACCGTATTCCAATACGTGCAGTGTTGTCTCATTTAAATCCAAGGCTGATAGGTTGACCACGTTTATTTTGGGTTGCATACCGTACGACGCAGTATTATCATTGTTCTGAGTATCATTTCTTAGCAGGAGTTTTACGAGTTTTCTGTCTTGTTTCTGGGTTATCTCTTCCAGTTTCTTCTCCATTTTGCATGCCGACGACGCCTCAACCTCTATCCATAAATCTGTTCTGATAGAATTAGCCAGTTTGAGATGTAACTTGAAGAGTTTCTCTAACAACTCATTGATGCATCTCCTTGTGTGCCTGATTTCTGATCTTATTAGGGCAAAGCTTGCGTTTCTAAATACTTCACTATTCCTGGGGAGTGAGAGGCGATGTTTAATAGTTGCGAAGCATGGAATTATTTTGTTATCCCTAGATTTCTTAATGAATGAGAGATCTGATACTTTGTGAGCTAATTTTATCCTTGTTTTTTCAAATAGACGGATATCCTTAAGCACTTCCCTTCCATGGAGGGAAACTATCAAGTTGTTCATTGTTACACAGTTTACAATTTAACACTAATTGCGGAGACAAATATCCTTTTCTTATCACAGTCTAGGTGATTCAAAAAAGGAAATAAACGAGGCCACATAAACACCCTTTCAAATAATTTAATGAGTGTGAAAGGAGGCAAGCATGCTAGACAATAATTTCATTCTTTTAGGAGTCATAAAAGAGCTTAACATAAACTCCATAATGGTCACTCAACCAAGGGGGAAGTGTTTGATGTATGGAAAGAGGTTATGTTGTGAACATACCCGAGAGGAATAAATGTAGAACACTGGTGGGCCCCCCTTGTGGGATGATGGATGGTGATAAAATATGAAAAACTGTGTAGTATGGATGGAGCAGAGGGCTCGTGAACATGCCAAGACATACAATGTGTGATTCGCATGATGGCAAAAAATTGAAGTGACTTTCGGGAAATTGACCAAAAAGTTCATGGGAGAGATCGAGACATGGGTCTCGTCAAAATATAGGGTCCGAAAAACCGAACCCGGTGGTGCAAACGACATCTCAAATGGACACCAGATGACTCTGTGGCGCACGGAAGAAAAAATAGACCAAATGGAGGCCTATGGGTACAAAGCTAGCTCAACGTACAAGGTGTGATTCACGTGGTGGTACAAAAATCGAAGTGACTCTAAGAAATGGATCGAAGAAAGTAGGGATGGAGGAAATCTAGTACAGGTCATCTCTTCACCCATGATTTTTTTGCACAGTGGTGGCAGCTTCCTATCGTCATAGAGGATGATCCATACATGAGCATGGAATACCGGGGAGATCCTAGAGATGCTTCGACCTCCAGTACAGGTATATGGACCTGACGATATGCTAGCATGGTAGTAGCTAGATCATATGTGCAACATACTGTGTGCATGTGCAGATATGGGACCGCACCCTACAATGGGGTACTAATGGCGTAGGGGCAGGGGGTATATCCACCCACTCACGTGCAAAGGATGTGATAGAGTGATACAATGGACTCACTACGGCTAGATGTGGAGCTACTAATGGAGGGGTTCACCAAATTGTGGTAAAAACAATGCAAATCAAAAAAGAAAAACTATGCTATGAGGATAGGCATGGTGAGTGACTTCAGGGATAGAACCGCTTGAGGTAGAGCCCATTGCGGGGGTTCTTCAAGAGGTGGCCGTCGGATTCTAGAAGGATATATGCCCCCTTTCCAAGACATTGATGAACGAAGTATGGGTCGTACTGCATGGAATCAAACTTCAATTTCCCTAACTTATCGTTGGCTTGATCATAGATGAGTAAAAGTTCTCCCTCACTAAAGGTGCGAGGGTGGACATGGGAGTCAAAATGGGACTTCGACCAAGTCTTGGTTGCTTCTATCATATGGAGAGAAGCACGACGGTCCTCATTGGTCTGTTCAAGCATAAGTAGGGGTTCTTCTAGTGGTGAAGTATCAGATAAAATTTCATTGGCAAGGCGGGGCGACAGAATTTGGAATTAAATGGGAAGAACCGATTCCAAACCATGGACTAAGTGGAATGGGGTAAAACCGGTGGTGGTCTTAGAGATCTCGCCATCATCATGAGAGTGGTGTCGAGATAGATCAAGTGGATCTTCCATGATTGATGAGGAGGAAGGGCTAGATATAATGTAAATGGTGTTGGTTGTGTCAGAGGAAGAAGTCAGAGGGTGGATCTCGTCAAGGACGGTAACGTCGGACTCACGGGAGTGTTTTCGAAGTTCGTGAAGGGCTGATCGATGCTCAATAAAGTTGGAGAAATGATGAGAGTATTAACCATACAAGCCACAAATTGCACAAGGATGGTTGCTTCACGATGACTTGTTCTTAATCGTATGAGGATTCGGGAAGGTGACTACTGGAGCACCCTCGGTCTCATCCATAATGTCTATGTGGGTGCAAAAGAGAGGAAACTCTGGACAATTTTGTGTCACATGACCTTGGATATCGTACAATGCGCAAGTGGGAGCCAGATGTGGTTTAGTCGTTGCTTTGGAGGCCTTTCCCCCATCCTTTTTTGGAGGAAGAGGGGCCGACGTGGATATAGGAGTAGTCTTTGATGGACTAGGAGGTGGATGTGACACCGTCTCAATAGGGTGGACGAGAGTCAACTCAACCTGGGAACCGATGGTGGGGTGGGTGGGTCCAGGTACCACACAAGAATTCCCACCATAAAATTCAGTAAGTTGAGAGTAGCCATGATAGGATTTCTTACGATGCCAGATGGTGGAAAAAGGAAGGGAATTGTGTGGATCGGGAATGAACCCCAATAATTACCAAAGGAATCTGTTTGGGGTTGTGACCGAGGTTACGATGTGGTCGGGATGGTACTAGATGTGATTGTGCACAAATCTGATACGTCAATCGGCGTAGGTGGAGGTGGTAAGGAAAAAAATGTGTTTGTAATAGGAGTGTTGGAAAACAAGCCTGGGCCAACAATAGATAAGGATGGAATGGATGCGCTGTCATTGGCAGGTCGATTGGGATGCTGGGGATTCTGTGCAGGAGGTTTGACACCCTTATTGTTTGGAGGGTTGGTCTGTTGGCCACCTCCTTGGGGTTGCTTATTGCCTCGATTTCTTCCTCTCTTATTCTTGCCGTGCCCTTGTTGGTTATTGGGGGTGGGTTGGTTAGGGATATTTTGCTGAGCATAAACCTCCCGTAGAAACTGGAGGAGTCAAGGATGGATCCAGAGTGGGTTTCACATGTGGTGCATAATATACCGAAGGAGCTGCAAATCCGATCGGTTGGCTAGAACATGAGTGTGCTGAAGAAGTCGGTCCATGAACGTGAGGAGTTTGTGGGAGAGGTGCATAGGATAGGGTGGCTCCGGACTGAGCCGTCATGCGTGAGTAATTAGGGGTGTAACTGGGGGGATCATAAGATGGAGTAGCTCTGGAGTGAGCCATCATACGTGAGTAATCAGGGGAATAACTTGGTTGGGTGACACTATGGGTGTTACTCAGATGTGGTGGCATCATGGGAGAAGCTACATAAAATTGGGGGTGCTGGGTAATAGAGCCAATGACTCCATCAGTAGCATGAGATGCCCCCGACGTATCATAGCGAGAGGTTTCGGCTCAGGGAGCATCGAGTATGATGGTATATAAGTAACCAGACTGGGCATAGATCAAATAGAACTGCTGATCCTTAATGATGGCTTCCACCTCTGTCTGGGAGTTGCTCAGATGCAATGTCCTTGGATATGGGGGGGAGTAAGGTTTTGAGAAACCAGTCAAGGAAGATCCTATCATTCAATTGGATCTTCCACAGGCTACATCAATGGCGCCACTCATGGATATGATCCCTGATGTGGGTAGTTTTGGTTTGGAAATAGGATAGAAGGATCTCCTCTCCCTCATCATATTAGAAGGGTGACTGAAAGTACTGAAGGAACATTGAAGTGAGTGAGGATAGATCGGGGTAAGTAGCATGTGATAGATCGATGTACCACTTGGACGCAACACCCGTAAGTGTGCGCTGGAACAAACTCAATAGAACAAAGTCATCCACAATGCGATTCGATGAACACCACAAGTGGAAAGACATGATGTGGTTCTGGGGGTCCTCTCCCGTCTTGTCCTCAACCTTAGGAATTTCAGAGGGAATCTTTGTAGGCATAGGAGGTCATTGTGGGTGGTGAATAATGGGGTCGTTGGTTAACCATGTCATATAAGGCATGTTCAGACTAGCCATGAAAGCTAGGCTAGAGCCAAGATTGGATCGGGACAAACTAGAAATGGTGCCAGTGGCTGCAGGAATGTAGTTTCAATGCATGAATGGGGGTGGATGAGGTTGACTTCCCATAGTAGGAATAGTCGGAATGGATGTGGAAGGGCCACTTCCCCCTAGTATAAAGGGTGATATGGTAGGATCCGCAGTGGCTTGCGTGGGGCCACCACTAGTGGGTAGCATACCAACAATAGTGTGTGCAGTGGCAATGGCCCCCCTAGAAGGGATACCCATGATGATGGGTGGAAAGGACATAGGTCCACAACCAACTATCCCTCTATGGAAGGGATCTGGATACACACCATCCATAGGGCTAGATGGGGAAATGAGCAAGGTTGGTTCAGATTGATATGAATCCAATCGGAATCAGAGGCCGTGTGTGTATCTGAAGGTGGTGAGTGACGTCAAAGGTGGCTCCGATGATGATGGTTCAAAGAACTGAACTGGGGGGTGTTCCCCCTAAGTCTATACAAGTAGCGTGGTGGATCTATGTTGCCGTGTTGACTTGTTGTGCTTTATTGACTAGAAATGAATATGGACCCCAGGTTTAATCAGCTTCCTAGTGGTTCAAGGGGTTCACTCGGCCACCAATTCTATATAAAGGCTTGAGTATTGGGGAATTAAACCTCACTCCACGACTTAGGTAAAATTGATAACTGATATTCCAAAAGCGACAGCTCTTGGTTTACCTCACGGGTGGGGACTAGTCAATCAGGTAGGGGTCATTTCCCTTTTTGCTTGGAAGGTCCTCTCAATGGCCAACTAATTTGGGGTTCATATGGTACTCCTCACAATGAGTTAATTTAGGGATATTCCCAAGTACTTCCCATAGTTAAGCGGATGGGGTTTTATACCCTGATCCAAATGATATTAAGTTAATTAATTTTTTAAGGCTCTGCTTGGGGTCATGAACCGAGCATTTCACTTAGTGGTGTGAATTGTGTGCAACTGATGTGTGTCAAACCCAGATAATGCAGTAAATAACATTAATGAACAGTAAAGATGAAAATAAAAAAATTTCTTCAAGTAATGAAATTATAATTGAAATAAATGAGTAATAAAGGAACTTTTAATCAAACGCAAGAAACAAGCATGGGGTTTCAACTATAGAGCTCAACTATGGCAAGTCATAAACTAAGCAGGGGAGGCCTAAAACACATTAAGGGGCTGTAAAAGACCAGATCTGGAAAGAAAAATGGGTATGGACAAGGTTTGGGACAAACAGGTGTTATAGTTGAAATTGACACATCTCTGCCTATGACCACTTTCCCATGATTCCGTCGCATGTCGACACTTCCATGACGACACTTCATGAAAGTCACTGAAAAAACACCTAACTTGGAGGACCCATATTTTGAGTTCTATAACTTCGTTTGAACTCATCTTTGCACCGTTGGAAATATATTTCAGTTAGCTAAGACTTTCCAGAAGACACCAAAGTATGAAAATGCTCAAAAGTACTGTTAAAATGATATTTTTTGATGTATATGCGAGTTTCCTTAAGGAAACCCACGTATGTACACGACTTGCTATATATAATACTCGCGTATGCCTTAAATACACGACTATATACATTGCGACCCACATAGACCTCCTCACATATGCGATTGTTGTCTCTGCAACCCGCGTATGCCTCCTGAAAATGTTAAAAAAATACGTATTTTGAAATTCAGGTAGTTTGGGTAGTTATGCAACTGACTCCTTCAATTGTAACTACTTTGTCTTTGACCCTAACTCTTCATAAAGCATATAAATAGAGGTAGGGAGGTCCATGAGAAGAGACTTGAATCTTAACATTATTATGCTGGAGGAATTGGAGCTCTCTTTGCTGACACCTTTGCCCTAGAAGCTTTCTCCTTGTGTTGCAGAGCTTGGAGGCTGAGTTCCTTGGAGAAGAGAAGCAGTAGAACTAGATCAAGGTTTCGTGAAGTGCCCAACTTGAAGAGAAGGTATACTTGTACTTGTTTTCAAGATTAATAAAGATATGATGTCCTTGTTTTTCCCAAAGTATTGTTCAATGTGTGATTGAATCTTTGTTTATGATCATATGCTTATGTTAATCGGAATAGTTTCTTTTATTGTTTTGATTATCATTGCTTTATATGTGGTCATAATGGTTTGAGGAAGGTATAATTCGTTTTCCAGGTCTCTTGGAGTGAGAGGAGCAAGAAGAGGATTGAAGGGATTCTTGTATCAACCTTTGTTTGGCTAAGGTATGAACCATTCCAATCTCTGATATTGCTTATATATGCTTGCTGAACATTATGCATCTTTCTTTCAACCCAAGTACGTTGATGGCCTCTTAAACCCTAGCCATAGGAAACTTTCCTTTACAATAGAACTGGCGACTTCGTTGGGGAGAGCCTTCTCTGTATTTCTTTCAATCTTTTGCAAGGTTTTAGGTCTTTCTTGCCACTTAGGAACACTTTATTAGTCTGATAGAACACCTCCCTGCCTTCCTAGGGCAGTTTTTGACTTTTTTTGGGGGATTTTTTCCACCCATACGTGAGTTGCAGACTGAATAATCATGTGTCTGGTTTGGTACACCCGACTTTCTATACTGTCAACCCATGTATGATACGCGAATTATCAGTGGTACAACTCATGTGTGCTTGTACACGTGACTTGATGTACTGTCAACCCGTGTATGACACGCGACCTGTCAGTAGTACAACCCGCGTGTGCCCTTAAAACAATTTTTTTTCCTCATTTTTGTGGTTTTTTCTGTTGTTGTGGGCTGTTTGGTAGGTATTTTTGTGTCCTCTGCAGGTGCATGACACCAAGGAGTTAGTGTCATCCATTTTGGTTGTTCTTTATCTATGTGGTAAGCATTTTTATAGCATTAGGGTTTTCCCTTTGCTCTTTTCCCCCACCTCCTTTGCTTGGCATGATTTTTGGCTTATGTTCTGGTCAACCTCTGTTAGTGATCTTTGTTTGAGTTCAGAAGCTTGTTGGTGTTGGTTTCCTTCTTCTTTTGTTGGTTAACTTCACCATGCCAAATTAGTTGACTTGTCTCTTATGCAAGCCTTCCTTCCAAGTAGGGTTTATACTGACTTTAGTTCATTCTAGAGTCTGTTTGGTGGTTGTATAGCAGAGTTCTTTTTGCTTTGTTCTTGTTATTTGCATACTTTTGTTTGTAGGTAGTTTTTCTTTTGCATTTATAAAAGAAAAATAAAAAATGCATGTTTGCTTTATATGCATGTAGACTAGGTTTTTAGTTTATATTGCATGGCATATCAATGTTTTTGAAAAAAATAAAAAGAATTTGTTCTTTTGTGGCTTTCAAGTTTCCATTTTGAAAAAAGAAAGAGAATAGTTTTTGCTTTTTGCATTTCATTTCTCTTTTCTTAGTCATTTTGTTTCAACTTTGAGTCAAAACACCACATAAGTTTCACGCCATTTGCCTCTGACTAAAAATAGGCTATTAAAATGAGTGATATAATTTAAAAATTATTAGTAAGTTTTATTTTATAGGGTCATACACCAACTAGCTCAGGCTAGACTTGTGGGTTAGGGAGTTTTAACTCTCCACAAGTATTAAATTTCAGACATAGTTGGCCAATCACTAGGTAAATCCTCTTGTATGTTGATTGTATCTGGAAAGCTCCTCTCAAACGGGAGTTAAGAATGAGGCTGCGTGGAGACTTGGATAGAGGAGATGACCCTTCAATTCCTTGTCGAAGCGTAGACCAAGGTTTTTGCGCATCTGTGGATTCTGTTTGAGACAAGGTTTCAGGCTTTGCTACCCTACCCATGCATACAAACTAGGCTTGCGACTGTCCCCCCAGAATATCAATATAGTTAAGGTAGCCTTTAGTCTCTTTGACATCTAGGGCTCATACATATGTACACTGGAAGGCTATTTCTGGTTGACCTTGAACAGGCTTGGAAGGTAACCCTGGTAGAAGGTGTGGGAGGGCGATGGGTGATTCCTCCGCTTGTGCCTAAGAACATATACAGGGATGCCAAGTAACTGTCTATTAGCTTTCTTCTAGAAAGCATATCTTATACCTGTTTGTCGGTTTGAATTTAGGAATTTTTTAGTTAGTGCTGTATGGTTTGTTTGTACTTAGTTTTCCTTCAGGTGTGTGCTTTGCACTTTTGGTTTCCTGTCGACCTAAGACTTTGTCTCCTTGGTTGAAGCTATGGCTAGCACCCCTTTGAACACCAACCAAGAGATCCCCATGTTGGGAAATCCTTGTACTATTCCTCTCATAGGGAATGTTGGTGTTCCTTTGATGGCCACCTTGAATATACCTGGATTCACCCTAGGGATACCAATGTGGTTTTTTTCCACTCCAACTGTCCTGAATGCTCCTGATGCTTCTCAAGTAAGCTCCTTATATCAAGAGCATCAAAACACTACTTCCCCTTCACCTGTAGTTGATTCTCTTACTCCTTCTACCTCATGCGGTGAAAGTACTGATACTAGTAACCGACAGTCTAAAAGGAGTAAAAGAAAAAGGAATAGGAAGAAGGCACATAAGCAAGGGGGCACCCGTTCAACCTCTGCAGGTCAAGTTGAACCTCACCACCTAGCCTCTGTAGTTCATGTTGGGGGCACCTATCCAACCTCTGCAGGTCATGTTGGATCTAAGCACTCAACCTCTACAAGTCAAGTTGATCGTCACCATCTAGCCTCTATTGATCATGCTGGTGGGATCCTTCCAACCTTTCCAAGTCACGTTGGATCCAGTCACTCAGCCTCTACAATTCATGCTGAGGACACCCATTCAACCTTTGATGTTCAATTTGAACCTCCCCATCCAACCTCTACAAGTCATGTTGGATCCATCCTCCTAGCCTCTAAAGTTCATGCTAGGGGCACACACTCAACTGATACAAAGCATGTTGATCCTAACCATTCAACCTCGTTTTTTCATGCTGGTGGTGCCCATTCAACCTCTACAAGTCATGTTGGAACCAATCTCTCAGCCTCTTCAAGTCATGCAGGGGGTAGTCTCTCAGCCTCTGTGGTTCATGCTGAAGACAATCCGTCAGCCACTGCGAGTCATGTTGACACTCTTGAAAAGACTACCCGTTCAAAAAACAAGCCCAAGTTTCCTTGTAAGCTTTGTGAGGGAGACAACCTTACTTATAAATTCCCTTCCATGGAAGAGGTAAGAAGAGTTTGGTCTCATGGTCATCTCGTTTTTGAACATTCTGAAGTTTTTCAACAACCAACCTCTCTTAGTTAGGTTGGATCCAGTCACCCAGCCTCTGGTGGTCATGCTGGGGGGAAAATCTCAGCCTTTGTAGGTCATGTTGAGATCAAACAGTCATCCAATGCTAGTCATGTTGACACCGTTGAGAAAAATGGTCGTTTGAAGTGAAAAATTAATTTCCCTTGTAAGCTATGTGAGGGAGATCATCTTACTCACTAGTGCCCTGCTATCGCAGAGGTGCGAAGAGTGTGGTGCGAGACTCAAGAATTTCTTTCTCCTGAACAACCCATAGTTTCTCAAGAACGTACTCAACCTTTGGTTAATCAAGTGGTCAAACCAATATCAGATTTGGTCGATCCCACTCTTATTTTAGAGAGTAATCCTTATGTGATTGAACCAATGTCACCTTTGGTTAATCCCAATCTCCCTTCAGAAAGTGACTTTCACGAAGCGGTTGAATCGATTTCAGTATCGATCAATCCCACTCTTCCTTTGGAGAGTGAAGTGTTTGCTAGTCACATTTTCTTCACTTCCAGTTCTGAACTTACTGAACAAGGGGACATTGAACTCATTTCAGATCAAGCTCTTGAATTGCTTCCTTTGATTGGGATATCCTAATTGAGTCGCGTCTTCCTTCTGATATACCTTTCCAAATAAAGGTCGAGGTTGAACAATACACGATTCCTCGTTGTATTGTTGATGAAGGAGCCTCAATTAGTATTTTGTCTGCTCGTGCTTGGCGAGGCATGGGATCTCCCATCCTTGTGTCGACATCTAGTCAGTTATACTGGAGTTTGATAGAAGAACTAGTATAGCCTTGGGAATTCTTGCTCAAACACTTGTTACTTTGGGTGGGAAGACCGTCTTAGTTGACTTCATGGTAATAGAAGACCCCTTGGACTTGAATATGCTCCTCAGACATGATTATGTCTATTCCATGCAAACTGTGGTGTCAACATTCTTTCGTGTGATGTACTTTAATCATGGCAAAGAAATTGTCACTATCGATCAGTTGGATTTTCTTGATCCATCTCCTGAACCAACTAGAGACCAAGTATTTCCTTTATTGATTCCCAGTGTTTCTATAGACACTACCCCACCACAGGTGAGCTATGTGGCCTCATGTCCTTTGCGTTCAATTGATACTGAGAAGCAACCTCTATTTTCATGCTTACCTTCCCGGGACTTGGTCCCAGCAGTTGACCAGGTGAGTCATACTATACAAACTATGGAGCTTTCTCTCCACTTTGTCGATCCATTTGAAAGTTTAGATATGTGTCCTATCTCGGATGATCTCCTTCCTTCGGATGAAGTCTTCCTAGAGTCTTTGATACAGTCTGATCTTCTATTGGATGTTGGTTCAGTTGTGACTAAGTCTAACGCTGATTTGCCTAGTAATCCAGACCTTTCTTTTTATCTTGGTCTTGTTGAGTCTTTTAACTCTTCCTTTGAACAACAAGTTAGTGATCCTGATGAGTTTGATTTTTCTCATGAATTTTTCAACTCCCGTGATACTGAGTTTGTTCCTGCAGACTCTATCTCCCTTGTTGATTTTTTCTCTCCTTCCGAGGTTGATCTTACTGATTATAAACCCTCGAGCCTTGGTGCTATAAAATCTTCTTCAGTTGATTCTACCTTGACTTTACCTTTTATAGAAGATAACAAAGTCGCATGTGTTTCTACCGAAGTGTCCTGCATCAGATCTTTTCTTTTGAATGCGATTCTGATGTTGTTGTTTCTTGGAGACAGGATTTGTAGTTGGATTCACAACTGTTTATTGGCCTTGCCTTGTTGTTCAAGTTGTAATTGCATTTGCATGTGCCCTGCTTGCGCTTATGAGCCTGATGTCGGCTTCCATGCTTTTAGCTCATTGTATAAGCCCTCATCTTTGTTCTCATCATCACTAAGCCTTGTATCATTTTGCCTTTGCAACTTGACACCTTTTACCTTGAGGAGACATTTCCCGAGTGTCTTTACCTTGCTCATGTTCCTTGTATTATGCATAGGTTTGTTCCTCGTGCTTGGAACTAGTTTCACTTGCCCCTGACACTCGTCTCCTCGCATTTAGAGCATTCTTTCTGCTCTCCTCCGAGCTTGTTAAAAATAGTAAGGAGGCTAGGAGTTGACTTTTCTGGACTCGTTAAAACTTTACGGGAAAGATATTGAGTTTCTTTAGGCCCAGTTCTGGCTCCTCAAAATAGACTTGACTGCCGAGTAAACTTGTCCGTTCCGGCTCGTTAAGAATAAGTCAATGTGCATCCACATTGGTGGTAGGTTATCAGTTTCTTGGACCATGTTGAATAATACGAGAAAGGAACACTCTTTTTTCTTCAGAATTGAGAAGAGTATTCTCAAGCATAGGTTTATCACTTTTTCGGACCTGAGGGACTAAATTTACGGAAAAGGAACCCCCGGTATGAGCTTAGTTTTCTCTTTTTCGTGCTCTGGAGCTAAACATGAAAATATTTTGAGTGTACTTTATGTCTTTGTCATGCTCATTAAACCCTAAAGAACAAAGCATCAAGTTTATTGTTGTAAGCCCCATTTCTCGTAATCAAATGGATCTTTCCAAGTGATCTTGCCTTCCTTCACACTCGTAAAACTCAGGCTATATGCTGCTTTTGAAGGAGAATTGGGTAGGTGGTAATTTAACCTTTTTCCAACTTTCCTGACTAAGTACGAAAAAGGTGTGCCTTACTTCTTCAGAAGCTACGAGAGTTCTTCTGTGGTTTATTTTATACTTTTTGGCCTCAGGAGACTAAATTGGATGAAAAAGCACCCCCCTGGAGTCTTCTTTGGAGTTTTCAGACTCTCTAAACTATGAAAACACCATCGAGCATGTACTAGTTCGGGCTCATAAAATCCACGAATCAATGCTTTATCAAGCATTCTTCTGTCTTTTCTTCGAGCTTGCCAAAAATGAAGATGGTCCCGAGTTTTCTTTCTTGGACTCATTAAACCTTTACAAGAAAGAGGGTAAGGGAAGTTCATTCACATGTTTTTTACATCATGGCAGCAAGTCTTGTTTCCTTGAACAAAGCACCAGTTTTGAGTCTATCAACAGTTGGGTCCTAGTATTTTGACCTTATCCTGATTCAGAGTTTCTTACTCCTCCAGTTGGTCTCTTTTCCAATTATATGAGGAATCTGTCAATGTCTCCTACATTGCATATTTGTGTTGTTGGTCCTTTTGTGTCAAATCTGCCTAAGTCACTTTTGTGTCATTCTCACTATTCAAGGATTAAACCTTTGTCAGCCATTCTGTAGTTTCCTTGACCTTTTGTGTCGGCCATTCCCTGGTATCAGTTCATTACATCATGTCTTCAGCGTTTCTTGTCGTGAAATTCAGTTCAATTCTAGATCAAATTAGTATTTGACTTACCTCGTGTTGGATGATGAAGGATGCCTTAATGCCTTCCTTCCAATGAATCTGTTCCTATCGACTGCAACACATCTTGCTCTGGGAATGCGATTTAGAGTTTTATGACAGTACCTTGGGGATTGTAGTCATTAGTGGCAATTTTCCTTGCTATTGGGTAGTGGGAATACCTTAATGTCTCCTACTTGATGGATTCTTCAAGTGTTCGACTTCAAGTCCTTGTATTCACACTTGCTAGAATGTACTAGGTACCTTGGGGACCATTTTCATTAATGGAGGTTTCCCTCATGTTTGTTAATGGTTCTCATTATTGACCGGTAATCAAACGGTTTCCTCCATGTTCGACTTCAACCCCTTTATTCGCATGGTTAGGATTTGTACCTTTTGGGTGGTTTGGATTGAAGAACTTGGGACGACAGTAGCATCTTCATTTTTTGCTATTGCCCAAGCTGCTCCAGACCTTGTTACACTTTATATGACATTTTGCTGAGACATAGATCCACCTTGTATTTTTGTGGCTATGATTGATTGTCGAGTATGGATCCACCTTGTTCATTTGTGGCCATGACTCTAGATTTGATATGGCACCTTTTTGCATATTGAGTGACCATGATAGTTTCATTAGTTATACATATGTTGGATCCGCCTGTATCTTTATGAAAATTATTTGTATATGGACTTGTATGTCCCAGAGATCAGTTTTGTCTGACATTTATCTCTCTTTCAGGTACCTTTGTTCGAGCCTTTCGATCTTGGATTCTCTGCTCTCTCCTTTATAATGTATTTCAGCTATCATCCTCCCCTCTAACCTCATACATTAGGGGGCATCTGTTATAGCTGAAATTGACACATCTCTGCCTGTGACCACTTTCCCATGATTCCGTCGCATGTCGACACTTCATGAAAGTCATTGAAAAAACACCTAACTTGGAGGACCCATATCTTGAGTACTATAACTCCATTTGACCTCATCTCTACACCGTTAGAAAGATATTTTAGTTAGCTAAAACTTTCTAGAAGACACCAAAGTCTAAAAATGCTAAAAAGTACCCTTAAAATGAGATTTTTTTGATGTATACACGAGTTTCCTTAAGGAAACCCGCGTATGTACGCGACTTGCTATATATAATACTCGCGTATGCCTTAAATACATGACTATCTGCATTGCGACCCATGCATACCTCCTCACGTACGCGACTATTGTCTCTGCAACCCACGTATGCCTCTTGAAAATGTAAAAAAAATATGTATTTTGAAATTCAGGTAGTTTGGGTAGTTATGCAACTGACTCCTTCAGTTGTAACTACTTTGTCTTCGACCCTAACTCTTCATAAAGCATATAAATAGAGGTAGGGAGGTCCATGAGAAGAGACTTGAATCTTTGCATTGTTATGCTAGAGGAAGTGGAGCTCTCTTTTCCCACACCTCTGCCCTAGAAGCTTTCTCCTTATGTTGTAGATCTTGGAGGCTGAGTTCCTTGGAGAAGAGAAGCAACATAACCAGATCAAGGTTTCGTGAAGTGCCCAACTTGAAGAGAAGGTATACCTATACTTGTTTTCAAGATTAATAAAGATGTGATGTCCTTCTTCTTCCCAAAGTATTGTTCAATGTGTGATTGAATCTTTGTTTATGATCATATGCTTATGTTAATCAGAATAGTTTCTTTTATTGTTTTGATTATCATTGCTTTATATGTGGTCATAATGGTTTGAGGAAGGTATAATTTGTTTTGCAGGTCTCTTGGAGCGAGAGGAGCAAGAAGAGGATTGAAGGGCTTCTTGGATCATCCTTCGTTTGGCTAAGGTATGAACCATTCCAATCTCTGATATTGCTTATATATGCTTGCTGAACATTGTGCATCTCTTTTTCAACCCCAGTACGTTGATGGCCTCTTAAACCCTAGACATAGGAAACTTTCCTTTATAACAATAAGGGTCTGAAACAGGCACAAAAAATAGATTGAAAATTGTCGGTCACACCTGTTGGCAGAACAGGCGCGATATGGGTTGCATGGAACAAAAGGACAATGGCGATTTGGGTAGAAATCAACCAAGTCGTGCAAAACAGAGGGTAAGATGCGACTGGGTTGCTCAAAAATGAGTCACAGGGGCAACTGGGGTTGCTCCAGAAGCTGGCACATGAGTGATTTTGGTTTTATTCTAGGTCGCTCTTATTGAGGCTAAAGGCATGGCATAGGTCGCACTTATTAGGCAGGAAGGAGCGATTGGGTCATGAATTTTGGCCCGATAAGGGCGACTTGGCCTGAATTGGAAAAAAATAAAAAAACAGAGTCAACAAGGGCTATTGGAGTAGGAATTGACGCATCAAGGGTTCGAATCAGCTGCGAGGGGGCTCGATCTATGATGGATGATGGTAGACAGTAAGGACAAACTGATGGCAACCTGAAAAAATGAGATCTGAATGGATTTCTCCCCAGCTATGTGCAAAAGAACCAGCCTTAGATTGATGTGATAGTAAGGAAGAGTTCAATGAAAAAGAAACAAAACAAGAAGTTAGACTAATAACATAAAAAAAATATATTTTTTAACATTTTTGAATATATCAGCTAAACTAAACTAATGCAAATAAACAAAGTATACCTCTTTTTTGTAGAATGCGCCACCGTGGCAATCCTCGAAAGTGGCCCGCCTCTCCACCGGCTGGTTCTCCTATGGTCTCCACAGACAGGTGTCAAACGGGGAGTGGATCCAAGATGGGTACAGAGAATGTCTCAACGTACATCATGGGAATGGTATGACAACGAGAATGGTGACATAAGGTATGAGTAAGTGTGTAAATATTTTGGGAGAGCCCTTCACAATGTATTTATAGTATGGTATAGGGTTTTTTAACCCAAGGTGGTAACCCATGGTATTTTCCTCTGGTTTTCTGACCTTTTTCTCTTTTTAGGGTTTTTGACTCTTTTTAGTGTTTTTTACTCTCTTTTGGGAGAGAGTGAAGGTAAACCATAATAAATTTCCACTATCCCTTCATTTATGGGAAGGAATAATGGTGTTGTAGACCATTTTTTGTGGAAATACAATTGTGAAGGTAAAAAGTAAGGGAAATATGGTGGGAATATGATGTATGTATATGGTTTAGACCACATAGATCTAGGTGAACACTTTTTTGTGTTAACAATATTGGGACCTAGTTCTCCTTCTGTCTTCTGGATTCCCAACACCATCCCCAACTGCATCAATGAGTTTTTGAGCCCATCTAGGCTTAGGAATTTGGTTTGGAATGGATACTGGATCTGGATTTAGAATATCACGAGGCTCACCTTCAATAGCAGGATCATGCTGGTCTTGATCCTCTTCATCTGAATCTGAAACATGTAATAAATCATCATCATAAAAAATGGGAGGAAGAGTATTTATACCTTCTTGTGGTTTGGATGGTGGTGCATCATACAACTAATATTCTTCAAAATGAAAACTGCACTCAATGAAGCATATCGTAGTTGCAACCTCCATCAACTTGAATGCTTTTCCATCTTCTGCATATCCCAATAGAATGCATTTGCTACTTTGGGCTTGGAAGGAATTCCTCTCGTCAAGTGGTATTCTGGCCCAAGCTTTGGAACCAAAAAATCTCAAATGAGAGACATTGGGCTTATGCCCATGCAATGCTTCAAATGGAGTGCCCCCAACCAATGATTTATGAGGCACTCTATTATGCAAATATGACGCACAATTTACAAATTCTTGCCAAAGAGAAGGAGGGATATTATTACCTTGGAGAAGGCATGTTGCCATCTCCTTCAGTGATCTGTTCTTCCTCTCAGTCACACCATTCTGTTGTGGTGTGTATGGAACTGAGTGTTCCATTCGAATCCCCTCTGATTTGCATAAATACGGAAATTATCTTTTGATGTACTCTCATCCTTTATCATATATTATGGACTTGATTTTTTTAATGAAACTATTCTAAACCATACCTTTAAAATTTTTAAAAATCTCAAAAAAATCTAATTTATGTTTCATAAAGTAGATCCATTAGTACCTAGAACAATCATCAATAAAGGTGAGGAAATACCTACAACCATTAATGGATTTTGTGGGAATAGGTCTAGCCACATCACTATGTATCAAATCAAGTATAGAGGCAACTCTATGTGCCTTCCCAACTTCATACCTCTTCTCTGGATTCTTACCTACCAAGCAACCAGAACATACTCCATCGAAAGTTTGGATGAGAGACAAGCCTTCAACCATTTTATCATTGTGGAGTTGCTGGAGATATTTGAAATTGAGATGACCAAATATATCATGCCAAATCTTGTTGGTATTGTTAGCAAGAGACAATAAGGCTGTAGGCGGTGAGATAGGTAAAAAATGTGAGAACTCATAATCTTTAGTAGAATGATTTGCAATACCTTTCGCTATGAGCTTTCCAATAGTTTTTTCTGTGATCTCAATTGAATATAAGTCGAATGTAACTCTCTTGGGAGAGTCTGCATGGGTCATCTGATAAACATGGAACAAATTAGCTGCAAGGGAGTGCACATGGAGAACATTTTTGAACTCCCCATGCTTTCTTTTAACTGAACCTTTTCCTGCTGCTTGAATTTCGGAGTCATCTCCCATGTGAATATTAGGACCCTTTGATAGTGAGCATGGAGAAGGATTCTTTGGAATCAACCGTGTTATTGGATGCTCCAAAATCAATTATATATGTTGTTGATTGATTAAGGCTAGGATTCAAGGCATGGCACCTTTCATTGTCTTCTGGATGTGGTCCATCATCATACTTCTTTTCTCTTTGTGGGAGATCAATGTTATTCTACTTGAGGAGGGCAGTCAGCTGGTCAACTTTCTTCTTCATGCAAGAGTCTTTTGATTGAAAACCCCTCATACAATAGGGACACATCTTCTTTTCAAACTTCTTCTTCTTATTGGAACCCGAGGCTCCTTCACAAGTCTCTTGATTCTCTTTAGGTTTTGAATTAGTTGTTTTATGCTCCTCCCCCTTAGATATCCCTTTAGATTGTGCTTTGGTAGCGTATGTCACTAGGAGAGCTTGATCTTTGGAAGTCTTGATGACTCCCATCTGGATAAACTTCTCCTGCTCCTGTATTAAGGACTCAACAAAGGAATCAAGTGAGGGAATCTTCCAATTAGGAATGGAATCTCTTTTGGAATGGAAGATTGAGACAAATACATAATACTTAGTACCTAGTTTGCTGAGTATGGAGAGCACATGATGCTCATCCTTTCTTTCTATTCCCAACTGTCTGCATTGAAGTGCAAGAGACTTGAATTTAGTAAAGAATTGTTGTACAGTCTTGAAACTGTTGGGATGTAGGGAAATCAAATCATTCTCCA
The DNA here is from genome assembly GCA_001517045.1 of Pseudotsuga menziesii. Classification (NCBI taxonomy): domain Eukaryota; kingdom Viridiplantae; phylum Streptophyta; class Pinopsida; order Pinales; family Pinaceae; genus Pseudotsuga; species Pseudotsuga menziesii. The sequence goes on from LPNX010464043.1 coordinate 35,985, forward strand.
AAATGTGTCCCTGAAGCTCATCTTGCTTTCCAAACAAGACTTCAATATTCTCCCCAGCTTCCATGGGAGTCCTCAAACCTTCAAGGTGAAATAGGAGATCTCTTGATATGCGAGTACATAGCTAACTGAAAGATTCATTTAAGTGGTTCAGAAACTTGTTTTTCTGTGCTGGATGATGGGGCTCCCCCTCCCTTCCAAGTATTATCCTGAAGTAGCCCTGCTTACACAAGCCTAACCTGCATATATTCCCTCCAATAAACATAATTGAAGGGTGTTAGGATCCGAGGTCTAGAAGATTGAGAATCCATAATTCTCCTACTGGAAAAAGACAATATCTTCACACAAGCTATGTAGCACCTGTAGAAATTTCATTGCAAAACCAAAATCATTCGAAATATGTTAGAATCAAGCCTTCTCTCTTGACATGAACACTTTCTCAGGGTCCATAATGCCTGCACCGTCACTCTGAATAAATTCAGAGGAAGCAAGGCACTCTTTGGGGGATTTCTGTGGAAACCCAATTACTTCTAGTGTTCAATGGAGAGTAGGTAGACTTGAAACTTGATTGAGATGGATCTAATACCATGTTAGAATTGTTGTGCCATTTATATCATCAAGCAATGAGTCCAAATTATTATTATGCAGTGAAAGAGGAATGGCAATACACACTGAAAAAATAAAATCTCACAGGAAACAGATAAGTATAGCTCAGATAATTACAGTATCACGTTCATTAAAGAATCTGATGTTACAATAGAATTACGTAAGGAAGAATTTGAATTTATTAGGGATGAATTCGAATCTACCAACTGAATCTAACGGTATCTGACTGCATCGATAACTAAATATGTCTAAATCACTATCAGAGTCCAAGTGGTTAACTTCAGATGTCTAATCCTCTCAATCCATCAGTTATTAACTAAAAAAACCAGTCTAATTGTAGTGGTAGGTGAGAATTGGCGCTTTCCCACATGCAACCATGCAACACTAGTGCTAACTGTACTGGTAGGAAACTAACTGAATGTAACTGAGTCATAATTAAGATTAACTAGTTACTAACTCCCAACAACCGAAGGAGGTTAGTGCCAGGACTCCTTGTGGCTCCTAAGTGTAGGGAATGGCCTATGAGGCGCTTAAACTAATGCATGCAAGTGCAGTTAGTCTTAGTTATCCTCTATTGATGTTCTCCACACTCTAGTGATTGGTACATGTGGCCCCATTAGGCCAAGTGGACCCAATAATTAAATAAAACTCCTAAGTTATGCTAAAATAATCTAATAGACAGTTTGGTCAAGGGAGGATTATAAATCCTAACAGTTTTAAATTACGAAACTCATCCTGAAATGATTTAGATAAATTCTTAGGTTAATGTGTATTTTGCAGGTTGTTTCATTTTTTAAAACTTAAACCCAAGTCTTTAAATATTAGGTAGGTTTTTAAGTGGAAATTCTCTTATCTTTTTTTTAAAAAGTTTTAGAAAGTTTAATGTCAACAGTTTAATTTAGATTCAAAAGCCTAGTTTCTAGATAAACAAATCATCAGATCTCTGCCCAATTTTTTTATTAAAATATAGCAACACATAAAATTTATTTCACTCAGCCCAGCCATAAAATCTTGTAAGGATTGGATGCACGATTTATTTTATTTATTCCATACAAATTTCTATCAAGCGAAACCTATCTAATAAATTACATTAATATATTTAAAACATCCCAACAAAAATAGAGTCCATGCCCAAATGCATTGCATTGGTGGATTTCCAAGTTTCAAGCCATATTAATCACCATATACCAACGCTTAATCAAAACAAAGGATTGTAATATTTAAACATAGTCACACTAATTAAAAGAACCCAAGATCGAATCTTGTAAGTGCACACTGAAATTACCCAACGCTTTAACGGCTGTATCATTCATGTAGTGTTTCACCTTATAAGTTACCCGTATTTTATTTAAAAACACTATATATCAACTACAAATAGAGCTACACTCATTCCCAACAAAATTACATACACAGACACTAATTGCACTTAAAACATTAAAATACATCTACGCAAGCTGCGTTGCAAACACTAAGCCTGAGGCCATGAGCTTACGGATTCCTGTAGAAATACAAACAAATATTAAACAAATAGTGCTACCTTCTCATCTACCACACATATCCATTCAAAACCACATCTGTCACCATTTGCATCAATTATCAAGCCGTGGCATCATATGTGACATTACAGAGCAATGGCACTATAAATTTTAAAGGAAAACACATTATTAAAGCACAAATCCATATTACCTAAATGAATATTCCATTACAAGTCTTTTAACAACCAAAATCCTTTTCATAGAAAATGGTAAACCATACACATAGAGCCAAGTATCCTTCAGCTAGTCATAACATCGAATTTTACAAATGACAGAGCCATGAAAGGATTTACATAGTCGTATATACAAAATGCCCAAAACGATTTAATAAACCCTGAACAACGAATGGCTTAAACCATAAATTCCCTAGACCAAGTTTCGAACCCTCTAATAAACAACGCAACAAGTGTAAATGTATAGGTACAGGCCCATTGCCATTGTGGGACTTACCCAGAATTGGTTGCGTGGGAAACCCAAAATCTCTACCTTCCAACATGCAGAGTGCCCACACTTTGCTCACCTGTACAACGAAATGATTTGGATTAGAAGTATACCAATCAAACTGTAAACCAAACAAACAACGCAAGGGTGCAGACAAATGTTTAAGTGCATACCTGTTTACGAGCTCAAAGCATGTTGATTGCGTAGCTCTCACCTGGAGCGTGAGACCTCCATCCCAGCCATAATGAAGACCAAAAGAATGACCTCAAAACCCTAACGAAACGCTTAAGGAAAACAACCTGGGAAACCCAAGGTGCATTCAATGCACCACCCTGTCCACCACTTCCATGCAAATAAAAACCCACAATTGTATAGTATGGTTGCATTATTTCTTGCCATCGTTTTAAACCTCATCACCTTAGTCTTAAACCCTCCACCATTGCAAATTCATAGGTTAAGCCATAGTTTCAATGGCATAGATTATGCCATAAAAATAAACCCCTCCACACTATAGGTTAATCATAAAGTGTTGATTCAAGGTTTTAAAACCTTCAGCATATAGTTGTAAAACACACACACACACACACACACACACACATATATAATCCCTTCATACCATAGATATAAGGTATAGTCTAGTCTTAGGAACCTTTGTCCTCTTTTAACTTTTGAGCATAGGAATAGTGTCATTTAGGTGTAGATTGTTGTAGATGTTAGGAAATTTTTTTTCCACGATCAAAAGACTAAGTTCATCGGTGAAATCACCTACAAAGGAGATTATAAACACATGCATTAGTTCATGATGAACTAAGTAAACCCCATAGCATAGGAACCTTACCATTCTGAGTGGACCTTTAAGGGATAGAACCCCGTTACTCCACCCCTTGACATACAGAGGTAAGTCAACCTCTTCATAATGAACAATACACAAATTAAATAGACGTAAAACGAAAATAAGACATAAAACAAAGTAAGTATCGACAAGGTCAGTAAATAATATAGTTTGGAAAAGTAATCTTATAAACATATCAAAGTATAGAACACCATTATGTAGACATCATAATCATACACAAAACACACATAGGGAAAGCAACAGATAGAACTCAGGTTCATTTCTCCAACCAAGTTTTATTCCGCAGTTGAAACAAAGATGTCCTTAAGATCTAGCATTTTATAAGTCTATGATATTTTTATTTATTTATAAATTTTAGGGACATTACATGTGGTCTACAACAACTTTCTCTATAATATTCCGAGTTGATTTATATGTGATCTCTACTGAGTCAGGGCCAAATACCACTCGCTTTGGTGAGCCAATGTGAGTCATCTGATATACAGATAAAAAATTTGATGCAAGGGAGGGAACATAGAGTATATTTATGAAATCTCCATGCTAGATTTTAATAGAACCTCTCCCCGTCGCTGGGATCTGAGCGTCATCACCCATATGAATGTAGGTCCTCTTGAGATATTGAGGGTGGAGAAGGATTACCTTGAGGTAACTATGTGGTTGGATTCTCCAAAATCTATCAAGTAAGCCTTCGACCAAGTGAGGCCTACCTTCAAGGCATGGCACTTCTCATGATATTCTGTCGGTTGTCCAACATCAAATTTTTTACTCTTTGTGGAAGAGAAATATTGTTACGTTCAAAGAGTGTTGACCACTGGTCGATGGTATTCTTCATGCACTGGCTCTCTGCATGAAAGCCTCTCATATAGTAAGTACATCTAGTCTTCTTGAATTTCTTCTTTTTCTTGGAACCTGAGGCTCCATCAGAAGATATGTGATTCTCCTTTGGCTTCAAATTAGTGTTTTTGGTCTCCTTCCCTTTGTGATTCCCTCTTGCTTGCGCATTGTTTGATTCTGTCACCAAGAGTGTTGATTCTTGGATGTATGAATCACTCCCATTTGAACCAATTTATCTTGCTCTTGTATTAAGGACTCAACAAAATAATCTTCCAATTAGGGATGGAAGCTCTTTGGGAATGGAATGTAGAGACACAGACTGAGTACTCTGAGACAAGCTTTCTCGGCACTGACAACACAAGATGCTCATATTTCCTCTCTAATCCACATTGTTTGCACTGCAGTACTAGTGACTTGTATTTTGTAAAGAATTGCTGAATAGATTCGAAACTGTTGGGCTGTAGAGCAATGAGCCCATTCTCCAAAATATGACCTCGAAGCTCATTTTGTTTGTCAAACAAAGATTCAATCTTATCACAAGCTTCCTTTGGAGTCCTTAGTCCCTCAAGGTGGAACAAAATATCCCTGGAGATATGAGTGCACATGAAGCCGAAGGAATCATCAAGCCGATTCAAAAAATTGTTCTTCTCAACATATTGCAAGGGCTCAATTTCTCTGCCCATTTTCATACTAAACATACCAATCTTGCTCAAGGCTACCTACATATCTTCCCTCCAATCAGTGTAGTTGAAGGGTGTAAGGATTCAGGGTGCAAGAGCTGAAGATTCCATCTTTTTGTATGTTGATTAGTCAATTCCTCAAGAAGCTACACAGGTACCTGCAAATAACACTACAAAACCAATTCAATTCACAATCATATGTCTATTCAAGCCTTTTGACCTCGACATGTACACTTTCTCAGAGTCCGTTACACCTGGATAAGCCTCTCTGGACAGAATCCAGAGGGAGCAATGCTATGATTCTATGATTTATGTGGAAACTCAGTTGCTTCTGGTGTACAAAGGAGATCATACAAGACTTGCTACTAGCCTAATCAAGGCTCTCATACCATGTTAAATTTGTGAACCATTGATCTACAGAAAAATGAGATCAATTGAGAAGAGAATTATGCAGTAGAATTATCAAAGACATTGTACATTGACCTACACAAATTTGAGACAAATATGATAAGAATTGATCAGTTAATTAAAATGTTAATATTCATTCATTAATCAATAATACAATGGTGTTACAATACATATGATTCGAATGCTATAGATAGGATTCGAATCTATCAACTAGATTGACTAACTAGCTAGCTTAGTGTGTCTAAATCACTTATGTAACCTCACTAGTCTAACTTCACATGTCTAAATAAGTCTACAATCAGTTAACTGACGAGGTAGGTGGGAAAATGTGTCACTCTCCCTTCATGCACACATAACTAGCATTAGGATAACTGAAAGTGATCTAACTGATTGTAGCTAGAGGTTAACTCAACATAACTGCTTACCAACCACAACCAACTGATGGAGGTTGCTGGTGGCACTCAGATTGGGCTCCTATAATATAGGGATTGGCACCACTGGCACCAATATTCATGGTGGCACCAAAAATCAGGTATGGTGATAAATAAACTCCTAAATTAGGAAATAGTAACAAATAGACCATATTGGACAAAGGAAGATTATTAATCCTAACAAATTGAAGGTGTTGGTATTTTCCGTGGAATTACCCTCTAACAAAAGGTGAACCATATTTAAAAAAAAATCTAGATTTATTTCTATATCATTATTATACCTAAGTATTGGTCCAAGGTCTAGGAAAGGACTTTGTAAAAACTATATCAACTTTCTGCTTAGGAGTGAGAAAAAAATTACAAATTCAAATTACGATGCCGCTTAAGGACGCTGATGTATATATATTTAAGTACCTACGTAAATGTAAGAAATAAGAGCCTCTAAATACACCATGATTGTAAACATGGAAATTGTATAAATATAAAACCTATGATTAGAGGACGCTTATGCCGCTTAAGGACGCTTATGTATATATATTTAAGTACCTATGTAAATGTAAGAAATAAGAGCCTCTTAATACACCATGATTGTAAACATGAATATTGTATAAATATAAAACCTATGATTAGAGTCTCCTTATGACCTAAAGAGAAACAATATTGTAAGACAAATAAAGCAGATAAGAATTATGAGTGTCATTCATACATATGTTAGAATACTGATATATATTTGGAAAACAAAACATATTTCATCTTAGGTTTATTAGAGATGTTGGCAAACGAGTCATGTCTGTACAATTGCAATTGAGTTAGATGCAAATTGCCTTATAGAGATTATATATATAAAATACATTTAATCATTTAAGATTTAAGTGATTTCTATGATTGTGCTAAGTTATGGTTTTTATATAATAAGTAAATTTGAATTGAATAAATAAAAAATGAAGATGTAACATGTTATATAAAAAATATATATAAAACATAATAAGATATATAAATTTATATAAACATTAAATATCAATATTATTTATTAATACTAATACAAATAATTAATTAATTAGATAAAAGAAAAATAAAGAGATGTACCTTTTCGTTTGAAAAAGCACAATAAGGTTTCATTGAGAATATCCGGATTTCAATATCACATTGGTATCAACGTGAATCTGATTTCGGCTTGTGGCCAACATTATTAAGGTTTCCTTGAATTTAGGTCTTTGAACTCAAAGTGGCTTTTAGCCATCTATATTCAGAGTTTCTCTGGTAAAAAATTGTTTTTGATAAAAAAATGGCCTTGGCCATTCAAATTTCATTGAATAAATATTAATTCCACTCCAAATATGAAGTAGAGACCAATAAAGAAAATGAATAAGTGAAAAAAGAAAAAAAAGAAAAAAAAGAAAAGGGAAAATGTGAAAGAATATAATTCATAAAACCACACATGGTTTTATAAAATATCCCATGGTTTTACTTAAGATATTTAAATTATAAACAAGTTTTATAAAGTATGTTTTGAGGACAAAGCATCATGAACGAGAAGGTAGTCATATATATATATAAGATTCTATTCAGGGGGGTCTCGGCGGGAGCAGGGAAAATGAGGTTTGCTGCAGATTCGAAAGCCCTCGGGGGCTGCTTTGCAGCTCCTGAAACCAACTGCTTAGTTGATGGGTTATCTTCTCTCTTTTGCACTTTCTCAGTCATGGTCATATGGAATATGACGAGGAGGAGCATCTGGACTTCTCAGAAGACTCGTGGAAAAACGAGTCAGTTTTCACCTCTTCGACATTTTCTGCGGTTAGTTACCCTGTCACATTTCAACCCTTTCCGGATCTTATACTATATGGAACCGTTCATGAAACCAAAACATGAATGACAACTAGGGTCTACCTTGGGTCTTTGGATAACCCTCCAACCCCAACTGCAGGTTCCCTGCAGATACCGCTAGTAGCAAGGTTGCTTGAACCAACACTCGGAGGTAGTCCCTTTTATATTCACCCCACCAGCATTGTTTTAGATTTAGGGTTTCCCCCTTTGGAATCCATCATTGTACATAATGAAGCTTTCTTTTCTTTGGATTTGAATTCACCGTCTCCACTAGAACATGCTTGGTTCAACAATTTTGAGCTCTAGGAGGTGTGTTGGCTCGGAACCTTCCCAACGTACATAGAACCACATCTTATTGGGCTTCCAGATAGGGAGGACGATTTCAACTCTGAAGGGTTTATTGCTTCTTTTTCGCAACCAGATGACTTCGATGGAATGCTACCAAAGTCAGGGTCGAATAACATCAGTAAATACTCCAAGGAGGGCTCTCTAGATGGAAGTCTCGGAGGAGAGAAAAACTCTAGCAGGAAGTGGAAAAACAAATGTCTTGTTTCGACCATCAGACCTTTGAATCTAATTTACATCATTAATATCTCAATCGGGGAGGCGGGGGATATGGCAGATCTGGCACTAGTTGGGAATATTAGAGTGCGAAACCCTAGTCCAGAATAAATGGAAATCTAGGTCTGAAAAAGATGGATGTGCCTTCTCCAATACGAACTAGAAACCAACGCTCTCTCCAAGGGGTGGTTCGGATTTAAGTTCAACAGTGCGGAGGATGTAGAAAGAATATTGAAACAACACTAGAATTATCGAACGATGCCCATAATGCTCAAAACGAGGACACCTCTTTTTGATGCAGTCAGTGAGAAATTAGACACAATCATGGTCTGGGTTCATCTCCTAGGATTCCCTTGGGAATTTCGGAACCCAGACTCGCTACGAGACCTTGGAAATGCTCTGTTCTTTTTTGGAAGCATAAATCTCTTTTATGAAGACTCGACAACGCACGGTGGTGAGAATCCGTGTCTCTCTAAATGTACGAACTGATCTCCGGGAGTATCTAAACCTAATATGGGGTTCCTCAATCAGGAAAAAAATATTGGATTATGAAGGGATTCCTTTCATATGCCTTCATTGTCATGCTATGGGGCGTCTTGCGAGAAATTTACATTTGGGGTTTCCACAGAATCCCACTAGAAAAAGGTGGCTCTCCAAGGAGGAAGCGGCTCAGGACACTGAAAGGATCCCAGTAGGAAAAGTAGAGGAACAACACAAAAAAGAAGCGGTTGATCTGGGACAATATTTGAACACCACAAAAAACAATTCATCAACATCCCAGAGATCAGTCTAGATCCTCCTCTTCAGTAAGCTTCGCGACCTCTCTCGGGCATGTTTCCAGTCACTTCCTTGAATGAAAATTTGAGTGACTTGCATCTAAATGAATTAAATACCTCTTTGCCATAATTCTCTTCGACTTTTTGCTCCTCCCTTATTCAGGTAGTCACATCTTCCCCTCCATCTCCACTTTCGATGGTCTGCCTCCCTCAGTTTCTACACCTCCACTTCAACACACCTCACCAGATTCTAACTCCACCTCCTCCATGATTCGTTTTCATCTTCGAACAAGGGACATTCCTCCTTTGATTGTTCCTTCATCATCTTTCCTTGGTTTAGGAACAAACCCTACCTTACCAGAAAAGACAAAGGGGTAGGGAAGACCCTCACAATTATCTTTTGCTCAGCAAAAAGAACTTCGTGATCAAGCAAACGACAAACATGAAACACTCTTAGGGTCACTTAGAGTTGTGCAGGCCCCTGAAGGGGTTCCTAAATGAAAATTCTCTCCCTCAACTGCAGGGGTCTGGAAAGTACCCAGAAAAAACTTGCCCTAAAGTGGATGCTCATGGTGTAAAAATCGGATGTAATCCTCCTCTAGGAAATGTTAGGGACATAAATTGAAGTTACAAGATTGCTATCTTTGATTACAAGCTCTTTCAACTTTCTAGCCCATAATGTTAGATGTCTTTTTGGGTGGGCTAGAAATAGGTTGGATCCAGTCCACGATTATTTGCTCAAACTCTTGGGGAGCCCCTTTTGGCATGGGGATCCAGGTTCTTTGGGCGAAAGAAAATTTATCCTTGAACATTCTGAACATCTATAGCCCTTATAACAATAGAGTGGCCTTCTTAGAAGACTTGAAAACCTCCCCTCTGCTAAGAAGTGAAAACATGGTGATAGGCGGAGATTTAAATCTCACTTTAGGCGCCCATGAAATCTAGGGACCAAGAGCAAGGATGGACCTGCTGGAAATTTTTTTCAACAACCTCCTTCAAAACATCAAGATGGTCATGGGGGCTTCACTTGTTGACCAATATCCTATCACATTAGTATATATTGTGGGTTTTAAAATTATCAAAAATTGAGCCAATATATTGCAGGTATTGGGGGGATGAGGGGTTTAAGGTGGAGGTGGGTAGGGTGGTTTATAAGGATTGAGGTATAAAAATGGGTGGGGAGGAGGTTTTAAGTATTGGGAGGGGGTTTCAAAAAAAAGAGTTTGGGTCAATATCTCTGGAAATTAAGGGTATTCTTTAATATCCCATGATCGTATGTGCTATGTGATAGGTTCACTAAGTGAAGTCCCCGTGAAGATGGTGGACCTTGATACTCAAAATCTCAAGCCAACTTGGACAAATAGAATAACTCGGGAGGATAGAATTGTGAAAATCCTTGACAAATTTCTCATGTTTGAAATCATTTTGGGGAGGGATTTGATGTTTAAACAATGGGTTAATTCAAGAGCTGACTCCGATCATATGCCTATATGTTTGGAAATCCTAAGAAACCCTAAGAAGCCAACTGACCCTTTCAAATTTTGTGCTGCTTGGATAAAAAACCAACAAAATTCTCAGGCTTATCTAGTCAAACTGGATCCCATATGTGGAAGATGAGGGAAATCACGCTGCCACTCATTTTGTTCAAAACTTGTCTCGCATCAAACGTCTTCTAAAGGGTTGGGATAAGAATAAAATACATTGGATGATCATGCTAGTACTCAAATTGAGGCAGAGCTAGAAGATATCCATAACTTTGAGGGTGGGGGGGGGGGTTTCTCACACAGATTGATAAATAAAGGATGATATCCCTTGAATCCAACAGAAGTAAGATATTGAAAGAGTGGGAGGACGTATGGAGGATAAAAAGCAAGGTTATCTAGATGGTTAGTGGGGATGATAATTTGTTTTCAATCCTTTGCGAAAGGTAGAAAAAAATAGAATTAAATACCTCTTCCTTGAAGCATGGTTAGTGGGGATGATAATTTGTTTTCAAGCATGTTTCCAGTCACTTCCTTGAATGAAAATTTGAGTGACTTGCATCTAAATGAATTAAATACCTCTTTTCCATAATTCTCTTCAACTTTTTGCTCCTCCCTTATTCAGGTAGTCACATCTCCCCCTCCATCTCCACTTTCGATGGGTCTGCCTCCCTCAGTTTCTACACCTCCACTTCAACACACCTCACCAGATTCTAACTCCACCTCCTCCATGATTCGTTTTCATCTTCAAACAAGGGACATTCCTCCTTTGATTGTTCCTTCATCATCTTTCCTTGGGTTAGGAACAAACCCTACCTTACCAGAAAAGGCAAAGGGGTAGGGAAGACCCTCACAATTCTCTTTTGCTCAGCAAAAAGAACTTCGTGATCAAGTAAACAACAAACATGAAACACTCTTAGGGTCACTTAGAGTTGTGCAGGCCCCTGAAGGGGTTCCTAAATGAAAATTTTCTCCCTCAACTGTAGGGGTCTGGAAAGTACCCAGAAAAAAAACTTTCCCTAAAGTGGATGCTCATGGTGTAAAAACCGGATGTAATCCTCCTCTAGGAAACGTTAGGGACATCAATTGAAGTTACAAAATTGCTATCTTTGATTACAAGCTCTTTCAACTTTCTAGCCCATAGTGTTAGAGGTCTTTTCGGGTGGGCTAGAAATAGGTTGGAACCAGTCCACGATTATTTGCTCAAACTCTTGTGGAGCCCCTTTTGGCATGGGGATCCAGGTTCTTTGGGCGAAAGAAAATTTATCCTTGAACATTCTGAACATCTATAGCCCTTATAACAATAGAGTGGCCTTCTGGGAAGACTTGAAAACCTCCCCTCTGCTAGGAATTGAAAACGTGGTGATAGGCGGAGATTTAAATCTCACTTTAGGTGCCCATGAAATCTAGGGACCAAGAGCAAGGATGGACCCGCTGGAAATTTTTTTCAGCAAATTCCTTCAAAACATCAAGATGGTCACGGGGGCTTCACTTGTTGACCACTATCCTATCACGTTAGTATATATTGTGGGTTTTAAAATTATCAAAAATTGAGCCAATATATTGCAGGTATTGGGGGGATGAGGGGTTTAAGGTGGAGGTGGGTAGGGTGGTTTATAAGGATTGAGGTATAAAAATGGGTGGGGAGGAGGTTTTAAGTATTGGGAGGGGGTTTCAAAAAAAAGAGTTTGGGTCAATATCTCTGGAAATTAAGGGTATTCTTTAATATCCCATGATCGTACGTGCTATGTGACAGGTTCACTAAGTGAAGTCCCCGTGAAGATGGTGGACCTTGATACTCAAAATCTCAAGCCAACTTGGACAAATAGAATAACTTGGGAGGATAGAATTGTGAAAATCCTTGACAAATTCCTCATGTTCGAAATCCTTTTGGGGAGGGATTTGATGTTTAAACAATGGGTTAATTCAAGAGCTGACTCCGATCATATGCCTATATGTTTGGAAATCCTAAGAAACCCTAAGAAGCCAACCGACCCTTTCAAATTTTGTGCTGCTTGGATAAAAAAACAACGAAATTCTCAGGCTTATCCAGTCAAACTGGATCCCATATGTGGAAGATGAGGGAAATCACGCTGCCACTCATTTTGTTCAAAACCTGTCTCGCATCAAACGTCTTCTAAAGGGTTGGGATAAGAATAAAAATACATTGGATGATCATGCTAGTACTCAGATTGAGGCAGAGTTGGAAGAGATCCATAACTCTAAGGGTGGGGGGGGGGGGTTTCTCACACAGATTGATAAATAAAGGATGATATCCCTTGAATCCAACATAAGTAAGATATTTAAAGAGTGGGAGGACATATGGAGGATAAAAAGCAAGGTTATCTAGATGGTTAGTGGGGATGATAATTTTTTTCAAGCCTTTGCGAAAGGTAGAAAAAAATAGAATACGATTAGGGAACTAAGAAATGATAGTAATGAACGGGTCTCCACTTTTGAGGAGTTGGCCAAGACTGGAAAATCATTTTTTGAAAACCTGTTCAAAGTGGAGCAACATGCATCGATTGCAGAATTCATCTAGATCTCACAATTATTCCTTGGGAGAATTTTTAATGAAGGCAATTTGGATCTTATGGAGTAGGTCCTGGAAGATAAATTGAAAGCTATTATGCATAGTTTTTAGAAGGATAAAATTCTGAGTCCGGACGGTTGGACCATTGAATTCTTTCTAGCAGATTATTATACTATTGGGCCTGAACTCCTTCACCTAGTCGAATAATCCTAGGTAAATGGTCATTTACATTCTCCTCTCAACTCAACTTTCTTAGCTCTTATTCCAAAAAAAGAAAAACCGAACAGTTTAGAGGATTTCAGGCTCATCTCTCTCTGCAACATCACTTAGAAAGTGGTTGCAAAAGTGATTGCTCAAAGATTGAAGAAGGTCCTCTCAATAATCATCTCGTATGAACAATTTGGTTTTATGGAGAACAAAAGAACTCATGAAGCCATAGGAGTATCCCAAGAAGGAATGCATAACATAAAACTCAAGAAGACAAAAGGGGCAATTCTAAAGATTGATCTCTCAAAGGCTTTCGATAGAGTAAGTTGGCTGTATCTAAGACTCCTCACTCATTTGGGATTTAATTACTCTTTCATAAAATGGATTTTTTCTTGTATCTTCACTGCATCTTTTGCAGTCCTAATAAATGGATCAACCTCCCCTTTCTTTCTCTTGGAAAGGGGTCTCTGAATGCTCACTCTCCCCCCTTCATTTATTATTGGTGGTAGAAGGTCTGAGTAGAGATATTCTGGATACAGAAAGGAGAGGATTATTTGAAGGATTCAAGATAGCCATGAATATAAACATTAACCATATCTTGTTTGTTGACGAAATTCTCATATTTTGTAATACCTAGTCAATTATAAATTCTTCCAGTGAGCATAGGGCTCATGATATTGACATATAAATACTTTTACGGTGTCATGATCTTATTGCTATTGCCATGTTTAATACCCAAATGTACTACTTTTTATGCATGAATATAATCCTATGATTTTTAAAGGTAAAAGTTTATAATGAATTAATAGCTTTATTATGAGAAACTCTTGCAAAAATGGTTTGTCTTTAGTCTCCTTGAAGACTCCTTCATTTATCAGTTTCGAGTTTTAAGTGGAGAAGTTTAGAGTTCTTGAGTTTATAAAATGAACAACATATCTCTCCCTACCTCTTATTTACTAGTTGTGAACCTTACCAATTTGTTTGATTGGTTTGCTAGTATGATTATCCTTTGCTCAGTTAGTTTACAAGATATAATATTAAGCTTTAAGTTATTGCCATGATACAAGTGTTATTGCAATAATACAATACCACATTGTTTTATAATGTTACCATATAATTTTACTTGTATCCTAAGGTAGATTTACAACCTAACAAATACTCTCATATAGTCGAAACTAAAGGTAAAACACATTATAAATTTCGCTTTTATACTATACTAGATCTAAAGCATGGTTTAAACAATAGCATGATTGTTATTGTAAGCAATCATAAGAGCTAGTTAAAGGGTCGACGGCAAAGTTAATATGATGAGAAAACACAAGAACATTATACTATGGTCGATGGCATTGATTTCATTATTAGCAATGATAGAAGTCCTTATTATAATCGATTTGCATGGTGTAAATTATTTGCGATCATATAATTCATCCTCGGTGGTATGTAGCGTTGACATTAGAAAACGACCCACGCATGGTTAAATTTTTGGAAGGGTACATGGTCTATTCTCCTCCATGTATTGGTGACTTAAAAAGAAGTGAAACCCTACTTCTTGGCATTTGGCTCCGAGGGTTTGTCGGCCTGCAAGCTGCACTCTGAGGTTCCATGCGGCCATGAGAGGCATGCTCCTTCTCTGTTGTTGGTTCCGTAGTCTGCATTACGGTGTGAAGTGGTTTGGGCATCTTAGTTTCTAATATCGGTTTCTATTGTGAGTAAATTTTTACTATGTAAGTGGTTTTCACTGCTTCACTTGGCTTGAAGCCTGTAAAGGATTTTACCTTGTCGCTACTTATTCCTTGCCTCGGCCTCGTGGAGTTTGAGACTGTCTCTTGCTACCTCTGTCGCAGATTTGGCTTAAGGGTATTTCCTTGCTTCTTGGTTTTGTGCATTTGAATTCGATGGCCGTATCTTCTCGGCTCTGTTTTCTTCTTGCTCACAGGTAAAATTTTAAACTTTAATTCGAAATTCCATTTGTCAATTTAATTACTAGGTTAGGGTTTAAAACTTATGAATAGATTTTTAATTTATCGTTTGAAATTGTGTTCTTGTAGGTACCTGCAACGGCTCCATGCTTTAAGTGGAAAACAACCTCATGCTTCGGTGAACTTCTTGGCTTCCAATCGGTAAGTACCAGTCTCGATGTGGGTTCTCCCTACTTACGATATGGGTTGTTGGATGAAGTTTCCAGTGGTTGGAAGCATGGCTTCAGATTCTTTGTTGGTTAAGATATTTAGTTTGTTTATTACTCATGTTTTAAGTGAAAACCATTGCGGTGTTTTGATGGTAGCACAGGCTCTTGAGCCGTGATGTGTATTTGGTTTTGGTTAAACAAAATCAGCCTTACAGCTTGATGATGTAATACTGTTGATTTAAGAATATAAGAAACTCCTTTATGCTCTGAGTTTTTGAAAGAGCTTTGTCTCGTTTGCTTCAGTTTTACTTTTACATGAATACTGTGAATTGGGTTTTGTTTAACCTGTTAGTGGTGTATTTAGCTTACTGTTAATATAAAACATTTATATATATATTTGTTTTTAAGAAAGAAGACCGTGGAACAGTCTAGTTGTATAGTTCGTGGGGTTTTTACTCTTACAGTCAGCAATATAACTGGTTATATTTTAATACAGGATTTTTATGTATTTGGTTTTAACAGAAGAAAGGGTTTCGACCCTTTGATTCCTACAGGCTATAAGCCTTCCTGGATTTGAGATTTATGCTACATATATTTAATGATTCTTGGTTTACTTTGTTTATTATTTACATATACATTTTATTTATTACTACTCTGTAAGTTATATTTACTTTTAAGCTCTGTATAGAAGATAAAGTTAATTTTTAGAACTTGAGTTTTAAGGGTTTAAAAGGAATATTATAAACCCTACAGTTTATGAAATTCTTGTTTCTGCCTTTAGTATTTTTGACTCTATTTTTGCAAAATAGAATAATGAGTGGTGAGATAAACTTACAGTTAAAGTTTTGATACTTCTTTTAAGAAAACAAAATAGGAAATCCTGAATAATTTTTACAGTCTCTTACCTCTAATTATAGTGAAGAAATACTTAGGGTTTTCGTTGACTGTCAGTAATTAATATACAAGGATTATAAAAGAATCCTTTGATTCTGGTTGTGACACACTAGTCTGTAATGGTAATGTTTATAAACAGCTTTATTAATTCTTTTATTTACATATTTTCTTAAATATTAGTTTCTTACCTTACTTTTGTTAATTATGATATTTATATTTTTATCAGTTAACTAATACTGAAATATTTATAACATTTACTGCTTCTTTTATACCTATTTCTTTTTATTTAGTTAGTTACAATAAATTAAAGCAGTCAATACATAACACTGATATTTAGTATAAATTATAAACTTTGAAGTAAATTCTATCTACTGCTCATAATCAAATAAAAGAATCCTATCTACTATTTATATTCCAATAAAAGAATCATTTCATTTATCTAAGAAAGCCAACTATGCTAGAGTACGACCCGAGTTTAGGTGTAGAAAAACACAGCTTGGAAATTTAATTTCTATCTGCTTCAGTAAATACATACTCATTCCCATTTCTGCTATAATATATAATCTTACTGAATCTAACATTTCACAGTTACCTTTCATTCATAAACCGTAAATATTTAACATACATGTAATAGATAAACTAAGATTTACTTAACTAAGACAATAAAATAAAAATAGAACCTGTTGAGGACAAGACGACAATAGCTTAAGGAGGCTGTTCCTCCCAACCAAACTCCTGGAGAACGCTCAAACAACGCTTCCTTAGGACCCCCGAGCCTGTTCCTGGTCTTCTTGGCTCAGAACTGGGTGGAGAATGCAATTGTAAAACCCCTGTCACATGACTGGTTCAATTACCTCAGTAATAAAAATATGCTCTTAGCAGTATGATCTTCAGCTTAAAAGTTGCAACTAGATCAATCTCAGCACTTATCCCCTCAAACAAATTTCAGACTCCCCTCTATTGAATTTCTCTTGAGAAAATTCATTCACCCTGAATGATCACTTCTCTAGAATGAACAGGCTCATCTCTCTTCAATGAGAAATTTTATAGAGATGCCTAGGTCTTTTGGGTCAGTTTTCATTAAATGAGCCACCTGCTCTGATTCCACTTTCTTGGGGAATCATGACCACAAATATAGGGAAGTTTCCACCTGCAACAGTTGGAAGTGGGTTGAGGATGCTGCCACATGTCAGTTTTCTCTCCACCCAGTCTCCTCCGCCAATTGACCAGTAAACACTCTTTTAACAGCTCTCCTAAGCTATTGTCTCCTCATTTATTTATTTATAAATAAAATATTCTGAATTTACATTAAATATTCTTGACCGCACTGGGTCATCAATTACAACTTAGCATAAAATTTAACACAATGTTCCTCAAATAATGTAAAATTGTTTTTGCAAATTGGGGCATGTGACATACAGACCCCCTTAAATTATAACATGGTCCTCACAGTTATTTATTCCTTGTCCTCAGAGTTCCCCTGAAATAGAATTGGATATGCATCTTGCATATGACTTTCCAATTCCCAGGTGGCTTCCTCTGGACTAAGGTGCTCCCATTGCAACTTCACTTGACCAATGGTGCAGTTCTGAAGTGTGATCTCCCTCTACTCGAGGATACAGTCTGGTTCCACCAAAAAATCTCCTTCCGGTTCCACTTGTACATCATTCCAGTTAATAACATGAGTAACATCATGCACATATTTCTTTAATACATAAATGTGAAAAACATTGTGAACTCTTAAATTTGGTGGTAATGCTAACTGATAGGCTACCTGTCCAATCCTGGACAGTATTTCAAACGGACCACAATAACGAGGTGCTATTTTGGCACAACTACCCAACCTTAGAGAACTCTTTTTGGGTCTCACCTTAATGAAAACATGTTCACCTACCTAGAACTCTTTTGGAGTTCTTTTAAGGTCTGCTTGACTTTTCTGTCGATCTTGCGCAACTTTCAGATTACCTTGTACCCGCTTTACAATTTCTTCCATTTCTTTCAATAATTCAGGTCCTAATACTAACTTGTCCACCGGATTACTCCTAGAGATGGGAGTGTTACATTTCCTTCCATACAGAATTTTGAAATCATATTCACTTAGAAAAGCTAGCCACCTAGTTTCTCTAACATTCAGGTTAGGTTGATCTAACAGATATTTTAATCCCTTATTATCTGTTATTAGAATAAATTTTCTTCGAATTAAATGATGACGCCACATCTTTAAAGCATGTATGACAGCAACTAATTCCAAGTCATAGGTTGTATAATTCTTTTCATGAATCTTCAATTTCCTAGATTCATAAGCAATAACATGTCCTTCTTGAGTCAATAATCCACTTAAACCATCATTGCAAGCATTAGTACATACTATAAAATCTTTATTTGGATCAGCTATTCTTAAAATTGGTGCGCTAGTTAATAAGGTTTTTAACTTTTTAAAACTATCCTCACACTTCTGATTCCAATCAAATTTCTTTCCCTTTTTTTGCAAAGAGGTTATCGGATTTGCGATTCTCGAAAACCCTTTGATGAACCTCTGGTAATAACTGGTAATCCTCATAAATGATTGGAAATCAGTTACGTCTTTAGGAACTGGCCAATATTCGATTGCCTTAATCTTTTCGGGATCTATCGAAATTCCTTCTTTAGTCACCACATGACCTAAGTAGTGGATTATATCTTTAAAGAAGTCGTATTTACTAAACTTTGCAAAGATTTGATGATCTCGCAACTCTTGCAAGAAAATTTTAAAATGTTCTTTATGTTCTTCTTCAGATTTCGAATAAATTAATATGTCGTCGATAAACACGACCACAAATTTATCCAGATATTTATGCATTACATTATTCATTGGACACATAAAAACAACTAGAGCGTTATTAAGCCCAAATGGCATGACGACAAACTCGTAATGTCCATATCGAGTCCTAAAAACTGTTTTAAAGATGTCTTCATCTTTAATTCTAACTTGGTGATATCCAGACCGTAAATCAATTTTCGAGAATACTATGGCTCCACATAGTTGATCAAACAGATCATCTATGTGAGGTAGCGGGTATCTGTTCTTGATAGTCATCTTATTTAATTGACGATAATCCATGCAGAGTCGTAGAGTTTCGTCCTTTTTCTTAACAAAGATGACAGGTGCCCCCTAGGGAGACACACCGGGTTGAATATAATTGTTGTCAATAAGTTCTTTTAATTGTGACTTAAATTCATTAAGTTCAAGTATATTCATCCGATAAGGGGCCTTTGAGCTGGGCACTACACTAGGTACCAACTCAATGGTAAAATCTAGTTCCCTTTTAGGAGGCAGTGCCATAATTTCTTCTGGAAATACATCTGCATATTCCTTTAGAACTGGTATATCCTCAAATTTTAATTTATTTATGTTGTTTAGATTTTCCTCATTGGTTACTATTACTGCATAAGCCTTACAACCATTCCTAACAGCTCTCTTAAGCTGCAGAGCAGAAATCTGCCTTATGGTTGTTTTCCTAGGGATTCTCTTTACGCTTATTAGTTTTCCATAATTATTTATACAAGTAAAGGTTTTATCATAGCAATTCAAGACCACCCTATGCTGTTCTAACCAATCCATACCAATTAGTATGTCGTATGAACCTAGAGGTAGTACATTAAGCTTAACAAAAGTTTCAAATTGATCCATAATTACTACACAATTCTTTACAAAGCTAATTACCTTTCTCTTTGCACCAGTAGCTAACTAAACTAACCAACAACTTGCAAACTTTTCAACAGGCAGTTTACACTTTTCTACCAAGTTAGGAGAAATATAGCTTAAACTAGCTCCTGCATCAATTAAAATAGATACGGGTGTTTGGTTTATCTTTCCTTCTACTTCCACCATGGAAGTTTGATAGTCTGCTTGTTGATTCTCCAAAGCTGCATTGATCCTGGGCATAGTCCTCGCTAAAT
Source organism: Pseudotsuga menziesii (assembly GCA_001517045.1). Classification (NCBI taxonomy): domain Eukaryota; kingdom Viridiplantae; phylum Streptophyta; class Pinopsida; order Pinales; family Pinaceae; genus Pseudotsuga; species Pseudotsuga menziesii. The sequence continues at coordinate 56,113 of LPNX010464043.1, forward strand.
CACCAACAATCATCTCCTCCTATATTGTGTGGATGTTGCTAACAGTCTTTTTCCGATTGGGACAGACTGAGGCATAATGTGGACCATTGCATTCCCAACACTTTACAGGTTCTTTTTGTTCAAAGTACTTTGTGTAATTACTGTGATTATTAGCAAGCTCTTTATTTTTTTGATTGTTAAGATTGTTCTGTGAATTATTCTTATTCCCCTGGAAATTCTTATTAGAAAAATTTCTGGCGTTATTATTTTCAGAATTCCAATTAGGCACAAACTCTTTCTTCTTTTGATCATAATTATTATTCCTTTTGGCCTTCCAGTTGGCCATACTCTCCTTTTTCCGATTCTATTCATAACATAAATTTTCTTTCCTTATAGCTTCTTCCAGGGTTTTTGGATTGTCATACTCAATCCTATCCTTTATGTGATAAGGTAAACAACTGAGAAACTGCTGTACCTTCAGTTTTTCATCCACAAGGTATGGCACATACCTAAGCAGACTTAAAAACTTACTGTTCAAATCTTTCATAGTCATTGTACCTAGTTTTAGCTNTTCCTTCATAGTAATGTTCAGATAAAAATTTCTTTTTAAAGTATTTCTTGAATGTACTCCAATTTATGTTCTTCTCTCTTATACCTTTCACTCTCTTTAAATCTTGCCACAATATATCATCTTTCCCTGTGAGATTATAAATAGCCATCCTAGCCTTTAATTGGTTAGAATAGTTATAAATCTGGAAGTACTTCTTCATCCTAGATAACCAGGATTCCGCTTCCTCCCCTTTTTTGGTTTCTCCATTAAATGTTGGTGGCTTAATCTTCTTAAACTCTCCAGAAATTTCTTCATAAGGTTTATATTTTCTTTTCCTAATATGGTGGTTATCCTCACTACTGTCACTAGTATAATGAGAATTACGTTGATAACCAAATACTTCAGAAGATGAGCTACTTCCATTTTTAATCTATTTAGTCTTTTTATACTTATGTTGGTAACTTATATCTTCTGAATCAACTCTTTTACCCCTTCCCTCAGTATGAAATATTTCTATTAAGATCTGATTCATCTCCTCCTGAGCTCTTAGAATCCTCTCATTTTCTTTTTTAACAGATTCCATTTCAGATTTTAATTCTTTTACTATTTGTAAAAGTTCTGAGGAATCAGTTGTTATGTCTTCTTGTATAGGTTCTCTTTGTAAATTATCTTATTCGGTAGAGGGAGATTCCTCTTCCGTATATTCCTCCAATCTTTCCATACCTATTGTTGAACTCAGAAACAAATTTCTCTGTTGATAACATTAAAAGAAAACAACATCAGCAAAATGATTTAAATTCACTATTCCATATAAGCAAGTTGAGCTTCATCAAGGCCTAGTGTTTGAACCTTGTGCTTTGATACCACATGTCACAACCCCAAAATTTCAAAAAAATTTAAATTTTTTTATAGTGACATAAAATGTTTTAGATCGCAGTTTAGTAACTGCTAGCGGTTAGCAGAAAATGAAACAGTTTAACAAATTTTTAAGGATTTGCTTTAAATACAGAAACACTAATACAACTTTAATTTATATAAATCATAGAAAGAGGACTTGCATTTCATTGCTGCTAGTTGTACTTATGTTTTACTTTTATCAAGAAGGTGAGAAACATGTTTGAAATTCGGGGCTTACTTAGCATTCTGCTAACTCAGATAGACTGCTGGTTCTTACAGGTTCAGCAGGTAAGCGTGTGATCAAGTAGGCGTTTATTTTTCATTAAGTTGATAAGTACTTCTTTAGCGTGATAAGACGCTAGAGTAAAAATTGATTATTAAAAATGCAAGGCTTCGATGAGGTAAAGTAATTTCATTCGTTGTTTGGATATAAGACAGTATTTATATTTTAGCCATAAAGACTATTATCTTGAACATACTTAGTGCCATTTACCAGAATGAGTTTTGCCAAGGTTTCTTTCTGTCGTAAAGATTATAATACCTAGTCAATTATAAATTCTTCCAGTGAGCATAGGGATCATGATCTTGACATATAAATACTTTTACTGTGTCATGATCTTACTGCTATTGTCATGTTTAATACTCAAATGTATTGCTTTTTATGCATGAATATAATCCTATGATTTTTAAAGGTAAAAGTTTATAATGAATTAATAGCTTTATTATGAGAAACTCTTGCAAAAATGGTTTGTCTTCAGTCTCCTTGAAGACTCCTTCATTTATCAGTTTCGAGTTTTAAGTGGAGAAGTTTAGAGTTCTTTAGTTTATAAAATGAACAACATATCTCTACCCTACCTCTTATTTACTAGTCGTGAACCATACCAATTTGTTTGATTGGTTTGCTAGTATGATTATCCTTTGCTCAGTTAGTTTACAAGATATAATATTAATCTTTAAGTTATCGCCATGATACAAGTGTTATTGCAATAATACAATACCACATTGTTTTATAATGTTACCATATAATTTTACTTGTATCCTAAGGTAGATTTACTACCTAACAACTACTCTCATATAGTCGAAACTAAAGGTAAAACACATTATAAATTTCGCTTTTATACTATACTAGATCTAAAGCATGGTTTAAACAATAGCATGATTTTTATTGTAAGCAATCATAAGAGCTAGTTAAAGGGTCAATGGCAAAGTTAATATGATGAGCAAACACAAGAACATTATACTATGGTCGATGGCATTGATTTCATTATTAGCATTGATAGAAGTCCTTATAATAATCGATTTGCATGGTGTAAATTATTTGCAATCATATAATTCATCCTCAGTGGTATGCAGTGTTGACATTAGAAAACGACCCACGCATGGTTAAAATTTTGGAAGGGCACGTGGTCTATTCTCCTCCATGCATTGGTGACTTAAAAAGAAGTGAAACCCTACTTCTTGGCATTTGGCTCCGAGGGTTTGTTGGCCTGCAAGCTGCATTGTGAGGTTTCATGCATCCATGAGAGGCCTGCTCCTTCTCTGTTGTTGGTTCCGTAGTCTGCATTACGGTGTGAAGTGGTTTGGGTATCTTAGTTTTCAATCTCAGTTTCTCTTATGAGTAAAGTTTTACTGTGTGAGTTGTTTTCACTGCTTCGCTCGGCTTGAAGCATGTAAAGGATTTTACCCTGTCACTGCTTATTCCTTGCCTCAGCATCGTGGAGTTTGAGACTGTCTCTTGCTTCCTCTATCACAGAGTTGGATTAAGGGTGTTTCCTTGCTTCTCGGTTTTGTGCATTCGAATTGGATGGTCGTATCTTCTTGGCTCTGCTTTATTCTTGCTCACAGGTAAAATTTTAAACTTTAATTTGAAATTCCATTTGTCAATTTAATTACTAGGTTAGGGTTTAAAACTTATGAATAGAGTTTTAATTTATCGTTTGAAATTGTGTTCTTGTAGGTACCTGCAATGGCTCCACGCTTTAAGTGGAAAACAACCTCATGCTTCAGTGAAATTCTTGGCTTCCAATCAGTAAGTCCCAGTCTCGATGTGGGTTCTCCCTACTTATGATATGGGTTGTTGGATGAAGTTTCCAGTGGTTGAAAGAATGGCTTCGGATTCTCCATTGGTTAAGATATTTAGTTTGTTTATTACTCATGTTTTAAGTGAAAACCTTTGTGGTGTTTCACTGGTAGGACAGGCTCTTGAGCCGTGATGTGTATTTGGTTTTTGTTAAACAAAATCAGCCTTATGGCTTGATGATGTAATACTGTTGATTTAAGAATATAAGAAACTCCTTTATGCTCTGAGTTTTTGAAAGAGCTCTGTCTCATTTGCTTCAGTTTTACTTTTACATGAATACTGTGAACTGGGTTTTGTTTAACCTGTCAGTGGTGTATTTAGCTTATTGTTAATATAAAAGATTTATATATATATATATATATATATATATATATATTTAAGAAAGAAGACTGTGGTACAGTCTAGTTGTATAGTTCACGAGGTTTTTACTCTTACAGTCAGCAATATAACTGGTTATATTTTAATACAGGATTATTATATATTTGGTTTTAACAGAAGAAAGGGTTTCGACCCTTTGATTCCTACAAGCTATAAGCTTGTCTGGATTTGAGATTTATGCTACACATGTTTAATGATTCTTGGTTTACTTTGTTTATTATTTACATATACATTTTATTTATTACTACTCTGTAATTTATATTTACTTTTAAGCTTTGTATAGAAGATACTATTAATTTTTAGAACTTGACTTTTAAGGGTTTAAAAGGAATATTATAAACCCTACAGTTTATGAAATTCTTGTTTCTGCCTTTAGTATTTTTGACTTTGTTTTTGCAAAATAGAATAATGAATGGTGAGATAAACTTACAGTTAAAGTTTTGATACTTCTTTTAAGAAAACAAAATAGTAAATCCTGAATAATTTTTACAGTCTCTTACCTCTAATTATAGTTACGAAATACTTAGGGTTTTTCGTTGACTGTCAGTAATTAATATACAATGATTATAAAAGAATCCTTTGATTCTGGTTGTAACACACTAGTCTGTAATGGTAATGTTTATAAACAACTTTACTAATTCTTTTTTTTACATATATTCTTAAATATTAGTTTCTTACCTTACTTCTGTTAATTATGATATTTATATTTTTATCAGTTAACTAATACTGAAATATTTATAACATTTACTGCTTCTTTTATACCTATTTCTTTTTATTTAGTTAGTTACAATAAATTAAAGCAGTCAATACATAACACTGATATTTAGTATAAATAATAAACTTTGAAGTAAATTCTATCTATTGCTTATAATCAAATAAAAGAATCCTATCTATTGTTTATATTCCAATAAAAGAATCATTTCATTTATCTAAGAAAGCCAACTGTGCTAGAGTATGACCTAAGTTCAGGTGTGGAAAAACACAGCTTGGAAATTTAATTTCTATCTGCTTCAGTAAATACATACTTATTCCCATTTCTGCTATAATCTATAATCTTACTGAATCTAACATTTCATAGTTACCTTTCATTCATGAATCCTAAATATTTAACATACATGTAATAGATAAACTAAGATTTACTTAACTAAGACAATAAAATAAAAATACAGCCTGTTGAGGACAAGACGACAACAGCTTAAGGAGGCTGTTCCTCCCAACCAAACTCCTGGAGAGTGCTCAAACAATGCTTCCTCAGGACCCCCGAGCCTGTTCCTGGTCTTCTTGGCTGAGAACTGGGTGGAGAATGAAACTGTAAAACCCCTGCCACTTGACTGGTTCAATTACCTCAGTAATAAAAATCTGCTCTCAGCATTATGATCTTCAGCTTAAAAGCTGCAACTAGATCAATCTCAGCAGTTATCCCCTCAAACACATTCCAGACTGCCCTCCATTGAATTTCTCTTTATTAAATTCATTCACCCTGAATGATCATTTCTCTAGAATGGGAAACCGTCAGCTCTCTTCAATGGGAAATTTTCTAGAGATGCCTAGGTCTTCTGGGTCAGTTTTCATTAAATGAGCCACTTGCTCTGATTCCACTTTCTTGGGGAATCATGACCACAAATATAGGGAAGTTTCCACCTGTAACAGTTGGAAGTGGTTTGAGGATGCTGCCACATGTCAGTTTTCTCTCCACCCAGTCTTCTCCACCAATTGACCAGTAAACACTCTTTTAACAGCTCTTCTAGGCTATTGTCTCCTCATTTATTTATTTATAAATAAAATATTCTGAATTTACATTAAATATTCTTGACCCCACTGGGTCATCAATTACATTAAATATTCTTGACCCCACATGTCAGTTTTCTCTCCATCCAGTCTCCTCCACCAATTGACCAGTAAACACTCTTTTAACAGCTCTTCTAAGCTATTGTCTCCTCATTTATTTATTTATAAATAAAATATTCTTGACCCCACTGGGTCATCAATTACAACTTAGGATAAAATTTAACACAATGTTCCTCAAATAATATAAAATTGTTTTTGCAATTTGGGGCATGTGATAGGATCCAACCTAACCATATTCTTTCTCAACAACTCCTTCAGTTGCTTCACCAAAAAGGATTGTTTCATTTAAATTAGATTGTTGACCTTGCTTCCACAAATATCTAGCAGCAGGGGTGGAAGGGAATCAAAGAGCTTGAGATTCCAGACTTTTGGAACTTAGAATGGAACATATACATTTCTTCTTTCCGAGTCTCCCACATCAGGCTCACAGAATCATAGGATGAGATTATATGGGAACATGATGCGCATTGAAGATATACCATGAAGACATGTTGTCAACGTCTTTGCACCACATCTTTTCAAACTGAACCACAATGGTGGAAAATTGGGATATGGAAAATCAAATTTCCTATGAAGGAAATTTTTTTTATGTGGTGCTCCCTTGCAAAGAGAATCCTAACTTGGGACAAAATGTAGAAAAGGTCACTGGAAGGTCATGGTTGGTGCCCTCTTTGCAAAAATGATGAGGAGAACGCCAATCATCTTTTCCTCACTTGTTCATTCTCGTCTCAGGTCTGGTCACACTCGCAAACTCTAATAACTCTCAAATTTGATTGGCATGGACAATCCCTTCAAGATGCGTGGAAAGTTTGGTCCACTTCTCCACATATTGCACACATTAAAGCACTCCCTCTCATTCACATCTAGGGAATTTGTCTTGCACGTAATGATGCTATATTTTAGGAAAACCCTCTTCTCTCGAGGCCATTTCCAAACATGGTCTCAACATATTATCGTTTTTTCCTCAAACCAAATATGCCTTGACAATCCAAATCATCACCAAAGAACTGTTTGAACCATATTTCCTATGGGATTTTTTTGAAGGGGCCTCTCAAGAATGCACTTATGGGGGTGGAGATACCCTATTTCTAACCCAAAACCATAATTTCAAGATTCAAATGTGCCTAGGGGATGAAACAAACAATTTTTTTGAGCTCATGGCTCTAAAACTCCTCTATTTTTCCTTGGAGAAAAATTGTAAAAGGATACAGATCTTTAGAGACTCCTTAGTTGTCATTAACTGGGTGGAAAAAGTTCAAAGATGCATAAACATTTACCTTATTACACTTTTTGAAGAAGTTAGAAGACTCGTGACAAACATTGACTTCATTACTTTCTAGCATGTGTACATGGTAAGAAATATTGATGTTGACCGCTTGTCCAAAAAAGGTTTGACGATGGAGCATGGTACATGGAAATTTGTGGAATCTAGGGATGCAGAAGTTTTTGAGTTCTATCATAGAATTTTTATTGAAACTCCACTAACCTCCAATGCCACATGAGCACACAAGCTATAATGTTTACATCAACTAACTGGTCATCAAGAACAACCATTTTTTCTCCATCGACTTTTCTTGTTTTTAATGAAAATATACAGGCATTGTGTTTTGGAACTATATGAATGTAGTCTTGAGGAAAAATACAGGGAACATGACACTCTTCATTTGAATATCTTTCTTTAGACTCTGTACTAGATGTTTTTTTTCATTTTTGGATCTTATGTAAGGGCGGTGCAAACAACCATATCATGATCACAGTATGCATGCGCACTTTCTGACACTCTTTTTTGATAAATAAAATACAAGATTTTTTTCTCCGGAATATATA
>LPNX010464043.1:64247-127544 GCA_001517045.1 Pseudotsuga menziesii
TATTAATTATAAATATTAATAAATAGAAATGATTAGTTAATTAATTAGAAAAAAAGTAAAGGGATGTATTATTTCGTTTGAAAAGACACTATACGGATTATATAAATCCCTACCAATGTAAATGTAAATAATCATTAATCCAATATTCATTTTATATTTTCAATATAGAGTTATTTTCCATTGGTTGATTATTCAATTGAGTAATCATTGAGAATATCCGGATACAGATATCACAGAACAAGACTTGTAGTAGCTTTTGATGTTGATTTGTATATAACTATTGGGCATTGTTAGAAGGCTATTTTACCTTAGATTCATTTGCACATACTTAAATAGGGGTACAACAACATACAATGATAATATATATCAAAATATCTTCCGAAGTTACAAATACATTAATAGCAAAGCCCCTATAGCCAAAGCAAAATAATGTCACACAACTTGGTGCCAAAAAAACTTGGGAACACTCTTAAACCCTATGGTCAAAACAAGATAGTGCCACACAATTTGATGCCAAAACAACATTGGAAACACTCTTATGTTTGAGGAAAAGTATTTGAACATATAAGTCCATGGCAATAACTATGTTACACTTCTAACCAACCAAATTAAGTGAGACCACTTTTATGATGACATTAACTTCATCCACATTACACATCTAGATTTTAACCACTTTCACAATGATTACACATTTAACTAACTAATTAGATTTATGCCACTTTTATAATAACTTAAAATCAATTAAATTGTGTAACTATATATTTAATTAATTAAAATTTGTTTTCCCTTAATCCAATAGATGTTCAGATGTTCACGGGTGATTAACGTTTTGTATAATAGATGGAGTGGGACAAGAACCAGTGTCACTTCTACTTCCGTTTCTCTTAAAAGTTGTCCTCAATATTGATATGAAGCGGATAATAGAGGAAATCATGCTTTGTTTCTAGGCTGCTAATTTCTACTCACTTGAATTAGTGCAGGTATACAAAAAATTATATCCACAATCAATCAAAGAGTGGGCTTGAAATCATTAGGGCAGGGCAACTGTGTCTATTATGCTTGAATATTTTATAGCTGGGAAGGTCAAACATTATAGAATTGATAATTATTATATAGTTAATGTTTGTTGAGTCCAACCCACTTTGTTTTATTGGATATTAAGAAATTAGTTGATTTATTGTAATAGTTGATTCCTATACTCAGAACCTAGGTCACCATAATTTTAAAAATAATATATAACCCACTAAATTTTGACAATTATACCCATTACATATCAATCATAAACCGGCTAGATGAAACTTGTGGAAGCAGTGTGATTTTAATCACTCCATCATACACCAGCCAACTGAAACTTGTGGATGCAGCTAATTTGTTGTTTTTTAATTATTTCTGTAGCCTGCATTTCAATCTAAATCTTGATTCTTGGATAGCCTTGCAGTCACTTTTGGAAGGATCGAAATTTTGAGAAAAATGAGTATAAATTCGACCATGTAAAATTTGTGAACCATTGATCTGCAGGAAAATGGAAGCAATTGAGAAGAGAATTATGCAGTGGAATTATCAAAGACAATGTACACTGAACAACACAAATTTGAGAAAAAATTGATGAGAATTGATTAGTTAATTACAACATCAATATTCATTCATTAATCAACAATACAATGGTGAACTACAATACATATGATTCGAATCTACCAACTCAAACTGACTAACTAGCTAACTCAGTGTGTCTAAATCACTGCTGGAGGCTCACTACTCTAACTCCACATGTCTAAATCAGTCTACAATCAGTTAATTTATGAGGTAGGTGGGAAAAGGTGCCACTCTCCCTTCATGCATACATAACTAGCATTAGGCTAACTAAAAGTGATCTAACTGATTGTAACTGAAGGTTGACTAAGCATAACTGCTTACCAACCACAACCAACTAATGGAGGTTGTTGGTGGCACTCAGAGTGGGCTCCTATAATGTAGGGATTGGCACTGGTGGCAGCAAAGGCAGCAATGGCACCAGTGGCACTAATAGCACCGGTGGAACCAATATTCATGGTGGCACCAACACTCCAGTAAGGTGATCTCCTAAGTTATGAAATAATAACAAATAGACTATATTGGACAAAGGAGGATTATTAATCCTAACAATAGAAGATGTTGATATTTTCTGTAGAATATCCCTTTAACAAAAAGTGAACCACATTTAAAAATAAATCATAGATTTATTTCTATATCAATATTATACCTAGGTATCGGTCCAAGGTCTAGAAAAAGACTTTGTAAAAACTATATCAACTTTCTACTTAGAAGTGAGGAAAAATTTACAAATTACCTATGTAAATGTAATAAGAGCCTCTTAATACACCATGATTGTAAACATGAAAATTGTATAAATATAAAACCTATGATTAGAGTCTTCTTTGACTTAAAGGGAAACAATATTTTAAAACAAATAAAACAGGTAAGAGTTATGAGTGTGATTAGAGTCTCCTTATGACTTAAAGAGAAACAGTATTTTAAGACAAATAAAGCAGATAAGAATTATGAGTGTCATTCATACCTATGTTAGAATTGGAAAACAAAACATATTTCATCTAAGGTTTATTTGAGATGTTGGCAAACAAGTCATGTCTGTACAATTGCAATTGAGTTAGATGTAAATTTGCAAAATTTTGGATATATATATATATATGGTATTCAATCATCTTTGCCAAGTGATTTATATAGGATCAAAGTGATCTCTATAATTGTGCTAAGTTATGGTTATTATGTGAACATGCTATATAAAAAATTTATAAAATATAATAAGATGTATAAATTTATATAAACATTACATCAATATTAATTATTATTAATAATAATTAATAAATAGAAATAATTAATTAATTAATTAGAAAAAACTTAAAGAGATGTACCTCTTCGTTTGAAAAGGCACAATAAGGATTTATTGAGAATATCTGGATATCGAATTACATTCGTATTAGAGCAAATCCGATTTCAGATTGTGGCCAAAATTGGTAAGGTTTCCTTGGATTTAGGTCTTTGACATCACAATGGCTTTTAGCCATCCATACATATTTGGAGTTTCTCTGATAAAAATTTGTTTTTGACTAAAAATTAACCTTGGCCATTCGAATTTCATTGAAGAAGTATTAATTCCACTCCAAATATGAAGCAAAGGCCAATAAAGAAAAATGAAGAAGTAAAAAAAATAAAAAAACAAAAAGAATTATCTCCAAAAAAAAAGAAAAAGAAAAAAAATGGAAAAAAAGTTAAAGAATATAATTCATAAAACCACACATGGTTTTATTGTGTGGTTTTATGAAATAGCCCATAGTTTTACTTATGATATTTAAATTATAAACAAGTTTTATAAAGTGTGTTTTGAGGGCAAAACATCATGAATCATAAATGCTATAATAATTAATAAATAGAATTGATTAGTTAATTAATTAGAAAAAAAGTAAAGAGACGTACCATTTCTTTGGAAAAGACACGATAAGGTTTATATAAAGCCCTACCAATGTTATTGTAGGGCTTTATATACAGCCCTACCAATGTGAATGTAGGGATTTATCATCAGAATACATCAGAATATCTTCTGAAGTTATAAATACATCAACATCCAAGCCCTTATGACCAAAACAAAATAGTGTCAGAAAACTTGATGCCAAAAAAAATTTAAAACCACTCTTATCCCCTATGGCCAAAACAAGATAGTGCCACAAAATTTGATACAAAAGACATTGGAAACACTCTTATGTTTGAGGAAAATAATTTGAACATATAAGTCCACGACAATAACTATGTTACATTTCTAACAAACCAAATTAAGTGAGACCACTTTTATGATGACATTAACTTCATCCACTTTACACATCTAGATTTTAACTACTTTCACAATAACTACACATCTAACTAACTAATTAGATTTATGCCACTTTTATAATAACTTAAAAATCAATTAAATTGTGTAACTATATATTTAATTAATTAAATTTTGTTGTCCCTCGATGAATTTATTTCTGCTAAATTTAGACCTTTTATAATAACGAAAACCTTAACCAATAACTAATTGAATGACGAAAACCTTACACCTCACCCACAGTGCACATCTAATAGATGTTGACAGTTGGTTAATGTTTTGTATAATAGATGGAGTAGGACAAGAACCAGTGTCACTTCTACTTGTGTTTTTGTTAAACGATGGCCTCAATATTGATATGAAGCAGATAATAGAGGAAATGGCATGCTTTGTTTCTTTCTGTTGATTTCTGCTTGCTTGAATTGGTGTAGTTATTTAGAAAATTATATCCACAATTAATCAAAGAGTGGGCCTGAAATTGTACGGCAGTTGTGTCTCTTCTGCTTCAAGATTTTACTGAGCGGGGAAGGTCAAACATTATACAATTGATAATTATTATATAGTTAATGTTTGTTGAGACCAACCCACTTTTTTTATTGGATATTAAGAAATTAGTTGATTTATTATAACACTTGATTCCTATATTCAAAACCTAGGTCACCATAATTTTGACAATTATATATAACCCACTACATTTTGACAATTATACCCATTACATATCAATCATACACCAGCTAGATGAAACTTGTGGAAGCAGTGTGCTCTTAATCACTCCATCATACACCAGCCAACTTAAAGTTGTGGAGGCAACTAATTTGTTGTTTTTTAATTATTTTTGCAGTCTTCATTTCAATCTAAATCTTGTTTCTTGGATAGTCACGCCGACACTTTTGGAGGGATCAAAATTTTGAGAAAAATGAGTATAAAGTCGACCATGTTTGCTTGAGGCATCCTTTAGAATACAAATTGAGATCACCCTTTTCCCCACCTATACGGAGTGTACAAATTGTAATCCCACCTTGGGATCTGTGCACATAAATTTCTGTACCTGCCTCGGGATTTGTGCCAAAAATGGGTGCCCAATGTCTGTTTTTGTTGCTCAGCACTGTGTTTACTTAGTATTTTTGGGCACACATGTGGAGGAGCCATGGGGCCCCCTTTTTGGTCCAATCTACCCCTTCAATTCATAAGGAAAATTCGCCATATTCAAACCAAGGTATTGGTGGTGGCCTGTTGGTGAGGTGTTGTAACTTGGGGCAGAGGTCTCGAGGTTAAACCTGTGGCCTGCCTCTCCCCATTTAAAACGTTATTGTTATAAGGTTTATGTGATGGCTCATTTGTTTGTTGGCGAGTTGTATTGTGTTGTATTGTTGGCATGTCTCGTTGGATTAGGTTTGAGGGTTTGCTAGTGACTGTGCTCGTGACTTGGCTTCGTTGGCATTGTATTGTTGTGTTGGCACTCAATGTTATGGCTTGACTTCCATGTTGTTAGTTGACTTGGCTTACTTGACTCTTTAGGCTGTTAGTTGTTGTTGGTTCCACCGTATCGCCTCGACATTGGCCATGGGGTCGAGGGATAAGTCCTCAACCCTGTCCCTTTTTCCGAACATCCAAACCATCAACTTTATATAGAATCTCGGGGGTTTGATCCTACCTTACTCTACTAATTATTTTGGTAAAAACTATAATGAATCGCCAACATGGATGCCACATGGCAGCTTCTGATTAGCACACATGTCACCATAATTTCCAAGTCACCTCCACGTGTCCACCTGTCGGGCTGCCACATCACCAATCCTGTCCATTTGGAATCCTCTGGTGGTTCCACATGGCCCCAATGTTGACCTGTCCATGCCACATGGTACCCTGTGGGTGTGCCACGTGACCTCCTTTTTTGCCATTTTTACCATAAAATTTAACCTTTTGTTGAATTTTCAAAACCTTATATCTTTCACATTTGGAGGTTGTTTCACACGAAAAAAATGTTGTTGGGAAGCTCTTGGAGAGCTCTTTGCATCTGTAAGCTTTAATTCAATTTTTGAAGACTTTCATTCTTATCAAACTTTGAGATCCTCTTCAATCACTTTTACATGTGCATGTGTATTGTGAATTGTTTATTGTAATGAATGTTGTTCTAATCTATTAGATTATTTATGTTAATTAATATAAACATTGAGTAAACGTTGAATCTTGTTAAGTATACATATCGATGAGATGTTTTAAAGGTTGTGATTAGATTCATTACACAATATTGAATGGACTTGAATTAAACTTAGTTAAATTTTTTGGTTTGTAATCTAAGCCGAAAAATATAGTATAGTTCTAATAAAAGTAGGGTAGCCAAGCCCATATGGCCAAAGCAAGATAGTGCCACACGACTTGGTGCCAAAAAAAAGTTGGGAACACTCTTATCCCCTATGGAAACTACTTGGTACCAAAAAGAGATTATGTTTAAGGAAAATAATTTGAACATATAAGTCCATGAGAATAACTATATTACACTTCTAACCAACCAAATTAATTGAGACCACTTTTATGATACATTAACTTCATCCACATTACACATCTAAATTTTAACCACTTTCACACTAACTAGACAACTAACTAAGTAATTAGATTTATGCCACTTTTATAATAACTTAAAAATCAATTACATTGAGTAACTATCTATTTAATTAATTAAATTTGGTTGTCCTCTAATGAATAATAACCAAAACCTTATTGGTTGTCCTTTAATGAATAATAACTAAAACCTTAGTAATAATATTAGAAGATTACCTATATTCATGAGATGTAGAATGGTGGGTGGCGGGTGATGGTTAAGACGTCTCTAATCCTACTTTAAGCGAAAAGGCAGTGGGTTCGAAACCCCGTGGATACCAAAATATTCGTGAGATGTAGAAAAGTGGGTGGCAGATGGTGATGGTTAAGACACCTCTAAACTGACTCTAAGCGAAAAGGCCGTCGGTTCAAAATCCCACGAATACCAAAAAATCCAACCATATAAATGGTTGGTGCGGTCCATTTGATTTTAATTGCTTAAATACCAATGATCACTTAACCAATGACAAACCTTCTAATCAAACGGTTCTTTCACTTACCAACAAAACAAAAAAAACTATTAGAATGACCTACACCTCATCACATTGCACATTTCACTGATTAATAGATATTGACGGCTGATTAACGTTTTGTATAAAGTTGGCCTCAATATTGATATGAAGTAAGCAGATAATAGAGCAAATCATGCTCATGCTTTGTTCTTTCTGCTGATTTCTTTCTGTTCGCTTGAATTGGTGCAGTTATATCACAATCAATCAAAGAGTGGGCCTGAAACCGTCATGGCAGTTGTGTCTCTTTTGCTTCAAGATTTTATAGCCAATAAAAGTCAAACATTATACAATAATGGTTATTATATAGTTATCATGATTTTATAGGCAATAAAGGTCAAACATTATAAATAATGATTATTATATAGTTAATGTCTACTCAAAATATATCCTACATTTTGACAATTATACATATCAATCATACACCAGCCAGCTTAAACTTGTGGAAGCAGCCTGCTCTCAATCACTCCATCATACACCAGCCAACTGAAACTTGTGGAAGTAGCTAGTTTCTTGTTTGTTTTTTAATTATTTCCAGTCACCATTTCAATCTCAATCTCAACTCTGGGATAGTCTCGCAGGCAATTTTGGAGACAAAGTGACACCCTGCCAACTAATTATTTGTTGTGTTTTAATTGATTCTTCTTCATTGTATGGACATAAAACGAGATGCAATATCGCTGGCATAAATTAACCAACTTTTATATCCCTTAGACTTACATGTTTTCTAATTAACTTCTGAGTTTAATATATTTATTGACTGCTGAGTTATATCCCTTAGACTTACATGTTTTCTAATTAACTTTTATATCCCTTAGACTTGCTTGTTCAATATATTTATCGACTGCTGAGTTATATATCGAGTTACTCTCATATATAAATTAAAATATGTAAATGAGAGGACAAATGCCAGAGACAAAACGCCCCCATCCTAAGATTATCAGTATCCACAGAAAAAAAAAATGAAAAACCATATCACTATAGTTTAAAAATAAAATCTATTTCATTATCAACAAAAAAGCTGTATGACTATCTCCCTTTATAGCCATGCAAATATGATATGGCATATGGTATTATCCAGAAATTCGTCAAACTTCGAAACTTTTATTTAAAATTCAAACGCCTAATCCTTTGTATAGCTTGTTGGTTGTGGCGTTTAGACTTTATTTTTTTTCTTAAAAATTTCGATTCTAAAATTTGGTTGTGGCCAACTTTAAATTCAAACCCCTAATCCTTCGTACGGCTGGTTTGGTTTTTTTTACTTATATTTTTTATTTTAAAAAATGAAATCTTATTGTTTTATTGTTTTCTAGGTATTAAAAAGGACTTTAACTTGTATTCAAACACAATTTAACATAAAGAAAAATAAATAAATTGATTGCCTAATTATGGTGCATTCTAATTAATATATGGAGAAATTCAAATTTTAATAGACATAATATTGATTTGATATTTTTTTTTAAATCTAATTAAGTGTCATTTTATATCTTGAAAATAATTGTAAAGCAACAAACCTTGTGATGTGGGATAAAAAGAAGCTCCTCTTTGAAACTTTAGTCACTCTTGTTATCTTGTATGGGTGTGAGATTTGGGGTTGCAACATTTATAGAGAATCTTGGAGAAAGATTGAGCAAATCTAGAATAGTTTTATAACGTATAACATCAAACTTAAAAGCAATACACCTTATCCTATTCTCCTTATAGAAATGGGTCTTTCCCCTATCGAGAGCCTACTATGACTAGGCTCCTATTGTACAAGCACATAATCAATAACATGGGAGACCATAGACCTCCTAAGCTAGCTTTTAATTCCAGCCAAAAACACCTAAGGCTCAAGCGAGGTTGGTATAAAGATACTAGGGCCTGGTTAAGCAACTGGGAGATCGACGAAAATATTGCGTTGCAAAATATTAATAGCATAAAAAATATTGTTACTTCTAAGTTTAAAGAGAAAATGTGGTGTGAGAAAGATTTAGAGGCTAAAAGAAAATTAAGATATATTAAGAGGTCATCAACCCTACTCTAGAAGATCAAAGGTATATCTCTATTTTAATCAGTTCAA
This sequence comes from Pseudotsuga menziesii, assembly GCA_001517045.1. Lineage (NCBI taxonomy): Eukaryota > Viridiplantae > Streptophyta > Pinopsida > Pinales > Pinaceae > Pseudotsuga > Pseudotsuga menziesii. The sequence continues at coordinate 73,279 of LPNX010464043.1, forward strand.
AGAAAAAAAACCAATATAGCCAAGATAAGAACAAACTCTCATGAGCTCCATAGTGAAACAGGTTGTTGCACTATTCCTAAAACACCATGGGTGGAAAGGATTTGTCGTCTCTATGAGAGTAAGAACATTGAAGATGAAAATACTTCCCCTTAGAGTGCCCTGTGTACACCCACATTAGATCTCAGTTTCATAATCTTTGTTGCAATACCAACCTTCCTAGCCTTTTAACTTGTCAAAATTATAGTTAGCTCGGGAGGTTTCTCACCAAACTCTTTGAACATAGGAATGCAATTTTAAAACAAAATAATTAATTAGTTTATTTACGTTTGATAGACCAAAGTCTGGTCTTAGTGAACGTTAACCATCGTCATCATCATCATATAATTAAGATAATAATAATAATAAATTTACATTAATCTATTTATTTTCATTTTTTTGAACTTTTAAGATATTTAATATTGTTTTCATTAATCTTAGTATTTCATCATAATTGATATTTACTTTGTTTTTAAGTGACTACCTTCACTATTCATTCTTCACATATTATCTTGCATACATTTTTAAAATACATATAACTATTTACTTTCATATCACAATGAAATCATAATTCAAATCTATGAATTTGTATTCCACTTAGTTATTCTTCAAATCATAATTCAAATTTATGAATTTGTATCTCACTAAGTTATCCTTCAAAATTTTATAGTTTAACTTTAGTTTTACACATTAAACAATAAAAACCAAGAAGAGATGATGAGCAATAAGTCCCCTAAAAGTAAGAGCGCCGTTAGTATTAGCAAAGTTAGGATTAGTTTTCGTAGTTAGTGTTCCTATTCACCCTAAGACAAGGGGGCAGAGAAAATAAATGTGCATGTCTAAGAGAACTTTGTACACTCATACACTCTATCATCAGAATCAAAGTCAAAGACCCTACATCGACTATTAGTTCGATCACTTGAAATTTATGTGTGAAATTGCAGGTATTTATCTTATAACATCACTATGACAGATTGCAGTGGTTTGTTTTGCTTCTATAGGTACAGATTTCAATTGGACAGTTGCATGTGTGATTGTCCACTATACTATATGGGGATTAAGTAAGGGAATTAAGTATGTAGGTAATTTTTTATTATGAAATGGTGTGTGCATAAGGTGAAAATACAAAATGTTATTGATGATGATGATGATGATGATGATGGATAACCTCCACTGAGACCAAAATTTGGTCTATTGGACCTAAAAAAACCAATTAATTAGTTTGTTTTAAAATTGTATTCCTATGCTTAAAGAGCTTGGTGAGAAGCGTATCGAGTTCACTATAAATTTGACAAGTTAAAAGGCTAAGAAAGTCAGTGTTGCAACAAAGGTTATAAGCACACGATGTGGAAACATGTACATTTAAAAGTGAAGTTTTCATATGTAGTTTATTGTTTTATATTTTCAAATTTAATTATTATTAACTTAATGTAAGAAATATATTTAAAAGTGAATTTTTTATTAATGACAATCCAAATATAAAGATACATTATGTAGTGTAATCTTTTATATTTTCAAATTTAATTGTTACTAACTTAATGTGAGAAATACTAAATAAATTTAAATTAAAATCAAAGAAATTAAGGAAAGAATACATCATCCACACAAAGAACACAAAAAATAAAGTAGGAAAAACAAATTACTCCAAAAACCAAATTAGAAGATGATGGGTTATGCTTTTATGCTTTTGTTCTAAGTTATGAAATGTAAATATAAAAAAGGGCACTCACCTTAAGTTTTCATGGACATTGTGGCTAGTATGGCTTTTAGTAGATCTTCCATTTCTTTTGTTATCTTCAATATCTCATTCTTAGATCTTTACTTAACTATGGAACAAAAAACAATAAAATAAGATTGGAACCTCTTGTTAGAATATTGTGAAGATATGAAATAATATCATAACACGATATAAAATATGGGAAGCATTACTAGTCTATCCTTCTATTTACCAAGCAACATAAAGCATGAAATAAATTTGGAGAAAAGAGAACAACAAGAGAACACCGATATACATCAATATGGGCTACGTTCATGGGAAAGGTTGCATCTTCCATTATTCTGAAAATAGATCCCCAAGATTACATGGAATTCTCACATATGCAACACATCAAGCTCCATATCCCAATCATGTCACAATCATGTGTGTATAAATGACATACACAACATGTGATGTGTGATGAACTACAATCAACACATATCCAAAAGGGTCTCCTTCACCTCTATTATTTACCAAGAGATTTGGATTACAATACATCCCATAACACACGTGGGATAAATGAATTTCCACCTCTTTATATAGAGAATGGTTACAAATGATATAATTACAATGATACATGTGGGATAACTCTATTTCATAATATTAGAGTTATTTTATGCCTTTAAATGATATTTTACCAATATACCACATAAGTCATCATTACATATTCTAACACTCCCCCTTAATGATGACTGGGNCCTTTGATGACAAATTCCAGAATACCCCATACGATGCGAATAAAAAACACACTTCGCCTCATGGACTTCAAGAAGACAACATCCACTTGTCAAGGAACTGCATCTTAACCAAGTTGTATGATGAACGTTTGCATAACACAATAGTGTATGGCCAATACAACAAAACATGTGGATGCAAAATTATCACAACCTGTAACTCAATTGATAGCTGAAAGAACTCTGCAATAGACCGTATGACGAAGAAAAGAACCCTGGATCCATACATCGAAACAGTCTTCAGAGAGATCTTATTGAAGATTATATTGCGAATACAAGACCCGAATGGTCTTTCCATCGAAACATGAGACAAGCAAACAGTCTTCACAACACAACTGAAAGATGCATGAACAGTAGAAGATGTATGCCCATCATACAACATTACTAAAATATTGTGATATAATATGATGTAATTCAACATTACATTCCTTCTTAACATCAACCATCTTTGTTGCAGTCAAGGATAAGTTGAAAAGATGAACAATGCTGAAAAACCAGAGATCCGCAACCATCATATGCTTAAACAAGAAAGGAATAACATAAACAAACTATCCCACAAAATAGATATATCTAATCTGCACAAAGGAACTTCCAAGAGTAAAGCATATAATAAACATGACAAGCCCAAAAGACATAAAAGATGATAAAACGACATTGCTCAAGAACATATAAATAATAGGAATTGCTTCTATGCAAGACCATATAAATTTTCAGCAAAATATTATCATACCCATCACCCCCTTTAATTCCCTAGACGTCGTTACACCATCCTTTCGAAGGGTTTAAGTTTGTATAGTTTTTGTCAACGCTTGTAAGACATAATACATCATTTTCAATTAAGGGAAGGATTCCATTATGGGATATATTTACAAGGAGAGGCCTTAATCATATGTGGGAGGAATGATTGTTACCCTCTCCACCGAGGTTCAATTCTCTTAAGTGACATGATGCTCTTGTGAGCCCCTATGTAATGCTTGATATGCTCTTGTGAAGCCACTTTATAATAAATTTTGTTCATGATGTATGATGGCCATGCCTTGATTATGTTTGAATAGAAAATATTGATATTTTCCCTCGAATAATATTAGTAAACCACATTTTAAAAAAACTAAATTTATTTTTATATCAATTTTGTACCTGTGTATCGATTCAAAGCTAAAAAACCTTTGTAAAAACTACATCGACTTTCTGCTTAAGAATGAGAAAAATTTTACAAATTCAAATTACGATGCCACTTAACGACTCTTATGTGTATATATATATATTTAAGTAGCTATGCAAATGTAAGAAATAAGAGCGTCTTAATACACCATGATTGTAAACTTAATACACCATGATTGTAAACATGAAAATTGTATAAACATAAAACCTATGATTAGAGTCTCCTTATGACTTAGAGAGAAACAATATTGTAAGACAAATAAAGCATGTAAGAATTACGAGTGCCTTTCATACCCATGTTAGAATAATGATAGGTATTTGGAAAACAAAACATATTTCATCTCCGGTTTATTAGAGATGTTGGCAAATGAGTCGTGTGTACAATTGCAATTGAGTTAGATGTAAATTTTGGGTTGACTTAGAGTGATTTGCAATAGTTTATATATATATATATATATATATATAAATAAAAGAGGTATTTAATTATTTTTGTCAAGTGATTCATAGAAGACTAAAGTGACTTTTATGATGTACTGAGATATGGTTTTTATATAACAAGGTAAATTTGGCAAATTTGAATTGGTTAAGTAAAAAATGAAGGGGTAAACATGTTATATAAAATATAATAAGATGTATAAATATTAATTATTAATAATTATCTGTGAGAGGTAGAACAATTGGTGGTGGGTATGGTTAAGACGTCCCCTAAGCAGAAAGGTCGTCGGTTCAAATCCAACGGATACCAAAAATCCAACCATGTTAAGGGTTGGTGCAGTCCAGGTCGGGTTCGATCCTCGGGTGATTTTGACGGCTTAAATGCCCCTGGTTCGTGGTAACTTAGCCAATGAAAAACCTACTAGTCACGGGATTATTCCCATTAGCCAACAAAAAAATATTAATAATTAATAAATAAAAATAAATAATTAATTAATTAGAAGAAAAATAAAGATATGTAAATTTTCGTTTGAAAAGGCACAATAAGGATTCATTAAGAATATCTGGATACCAATATTACATTGGTATTAGAGTGAATCTGATTTCGGCTTGTGGCCAAAATTGTCAAAGTTTCCTTGAATTTAGGTCTTTGACCTAACAGTGGCTTTTAGTCATCCATATTCAAAGTTTCTCTAGTAAAAATTGGCCTTGGCCATTCAAATTTCATTGAAGAAGTATTAATAATTAATAAATAATAAACATAAATGATTAATTAATTAATTAGAAAAAGTAAAGATCGATGTACCCTTTCGTTTGAAAATACACGATAAGGCTTATGTAAAGTCCTACCAATGTAATTGTAAATCATCATTTTCGATTGTTTGATTATTCAATTGAGTAATCATTGAGAATATACAAATATAGATATTATAGAACAAGACCTGTAGTCGATTTTGATGTTGGTTTGTACATAAGTGTTGCAGCATTGTTAGAAGGATATTTTACCTTAGATTCATTTGCACATACTTCTATAAAAGAGGGGTAAGGAGGGGGCGACCCTCCTTTGTTGTATAATATAAAGATTCTTCTATAAAATTAGGTTGAAGGAATCCACCTTTGGTGTCACTTTTCCATGTGCATGTGTATTGTGAATTGTTTATTGGAATGAATATTGTTCTAATCTATGCGATGCTTTATGTTAATTAATATAAACATTGACTAAGCGTTGGATCTTGTTAAGTATAAATATCAGTGGTGTTTTTTAGAGGATGCGATTGAACCCATTCCACAATGTTGAATGTACTTGGTGGAGTTAGACTTACTTAAATTTGTTACCTTGTAATCTAAGACGGAAAATATAGTCTAGTTCTAATAAAAGTAGGGTGGCCAATGTTAGTTTTTCTAGATCTTATTAGCTAAATTAGGATCTTTGTCTGAAAGGTAACAAGTACACCACGATGCATAAGATATAGCAGATACACAAGAAAAATATTTTCACCAGGGAAACCATAAAGGAGATTCAAACCCCGCAAAATTCCTCAGAATAGTACAATCACAAAGACTATGTCATAAGATGATCAAACCGAGTAATAAGAAGTATTCAACAACTATCTATCTCTCCTCCCTTGTCTCTCTCTCTCTCTCTCTCATGCGAACTTGAGTGAGTTTGAGGTGTGTATAAATAGGGAGGGTGCCTCCCTATTTATACTAACCAAGTGAGTCACCTATTACATGACTGGGGCCGAATGTTACCCTAACATTGCCAAATTATCCTAGAGAGAATTCAAATACACATTACCCGATGTTACATTGGGGAATATTTCCCTCACTTACAATGGAGGTTGTACCTCAAGTTCTAGACACAATAAATACATCCTGCAAGGAGGCAATCACATCTACAATAGGGGTACACCAACATACAATGATAATATACATTAAAATATCTTCCAAAGTTACAAATACATCAACACTCCCTCTTAAATAGGAAGGTATTCTCTCTCTTCCGCAGTCATCAACACATATGGTCAAGTCTTCATTGCATAGTCATCATCATAGAGTCATACAGTCATCATCATAGTTGTTTCCATCATCATCTTCTTATCGATCATCAAATGATACTATTTGTCATCGAAAGTTTCTACAGAGCGAGCCTTTTTTCATGTTGGGTGTATGCCTAGTCCTCATCCAGGTATCATAACATCTGTGAGAAATCCATCATGTAGTAGATGTCTAGGACCTTCTTTACATTGCCACAAAAATAACCTACATCTCTTACCTTTATCTTGTTGTATCTAGATTATCTCTTTTGTATTGCACAAAACAAAACAAAGCACACATAGCACAACCCAGATGCAGACAACATGCGTTCTATCACCATAGGAGTAAGCCATGATCTTTTCACATCATGTAGATAACCTGCGAATTTTTCAATGCAAGAATCGCCTAGCATCACACTCAGTACATTACGTCTCTACATGGTCAACCTTTGTTCTACTAGTAAAGGAGAACCGCATAGGTGCACCTCACGTGCATCGTGAACTTATAATATCAACTTGGGAACATACACATATATAGATATATATGTAAGGACTGATAACGACAAAAAAATATGCTACACAAGGACTTTTACATTCTAGTTGAACCTCAAGGATTCATTACATCTGAACAACTTGCATCCAAATTTTTTTTCGTTTAGACAAATTTCAGGGTGTATTAATTTGAGTAACCTACGTACCACACCAGGGATCATATTTACACTCAGACAACCCACAATAATTATTACATTTGAGTAATCTGCGTACCACGCCAGGGCTCATATTTACACTTGAATAACCTGTCTCATGAATGATGATGTCTAAGGATAACCTGTGAGCTTTGTCAGGATTGATTACATCCAAGGACAATCTACATGACTGATTACATCCGAGCATCCTACTTCACCAGGATTTTTCCCGCTCGGACAACCTTCCTCATTTCCCATGTGAAATATTATGCATCTGCTTCTTCTGGTCTCTTGTTATTTGTAGCATAGAAACATAGCATGATTGATTACATCCAAGGATAAAATCTGATTTTCGTTAAGACTTATTACATCTTACGAGAACCTACAGGATTGATTACGTATGAGAAACCTACGATCTTCGCTGGGATTTTACGCTCAAACAACCTTTCTTTCCAGCTATGCTAGAACACATCACTCCCTACTTCGATGGGTCTCATTCTGATTCACACCAATTCTTTCTTTGAAGTACTTGAACTTCACTCTGGCCAGAGGCTTGGTCAACACATCATCTATCTGCTCGTCCATTTCCATGTACTAGAGCTTCATTACTCATCTCTGCACAATATCCCTGATACAGTGGAACTTGATCTCGATGTGCATCGACTTGCTATGGAAAAAATGGTTTTTCGACATCTTACGCAACTTTGATTGTTGCAGAAGATATAAGTCACATCCATTTCGAGATAAAAAAAAGTTAAGACAGTATCTTTCACAGCCACACTGACTCCCAACTAGCCGAGTAAGAGGAAACATATTTTTCCTCATTTGTACTTAGCGCTAGGCATGATTGCTTCCTACTGAACCAGAAGATCATGCCATGTACCAAACTAAAGCAGCAACCCAAAGTTCTTTTCCTGTTAGTGGAGCTATCTTCCCAACATGAAATAACATAACCATGTAGGTTAATCTTTTGATTCACATATTTGAGCTCATATTACACTGTACCTTTTAGGTACCTCAGTACATGCTTTGCAACTATTAGGTGAACATGTCTTGGATCCATTAGGAAGTATCTCAGGTTGTTGACCACAAATCATATGTATGGCTTCGTATTTTTTAGGTACATCAATGAGCCAATCATCTGATGATACATTGTGGCATCAACCGACTTAGATGAACCATCACTCATAAGCTTCAAGTTAGACGCCATAAGTGTGTTTATTGTATTGCATTCCAACATTTTGAATCTCTTTAGAATATCCACTGCATGCTTTCCTTAACCAAGGAAGATCCCACCTGCACTTTGCCACACCTCCATGACAAAAAAGTAATGCATCATACCTAGGTCTTTCATCTCAAATTCTGTAGTAAGTCTCCTCGCATATTTAATGAGTTCCTCTTCTCCTATTAGGTATTAGGATTATTAATCCTCCCTTGTCCAATTTGGTCATATGTCTAAATCAAGAGTCATGTCTAAATTGAGAGTCCATCCAGTCTAGTTTTAGTCACTAGCACCATTGGGTCCACTTGGCCTAAATGTGGCACATGTTTCAGTTACTAAAGTGTGGGGAACACTAATTGAGGCCTATTGCCACTGACTGCACTTGCATGCATAAGTTTAGAAGCCTCCTAGACCAATCCCTACAATTTAGGAGCCGCTGGGAGTGCTGATACCAACCAAGTTCAGTTGAGTTGAGTTGGTGACTAGTCAACCCGAGTTAGGAGTCAGTTACATTCAGTTAGTGCTAGGTTTGCATGGCTGCATGCAGGAGAGGCGCATTTCTCACCTACCACAGTCAGTTAGCCTCAGTCAAAACTGAAGTAGACACTTGAGTTGTGTTTTAGAACTCTGTTGAACTCCGGTAATGGTTTAGACAAGGTCAATTAACTATTGAGTCCTCCAACAATGATTTAGACAAGGTCTTAGTTACCTACAATTAAGTTTACCGAATTTTCAAAACCCCATACCTTTCACATCCGGAGCTCATTTCACGTGAAACGAATGTTGCTTGGAAGCTCTTAACAAGCTCTTTGCATTTGTAAGATTTAATTCATTTTTTGAAGACTTTCATTCTGATCGAACTTTGAGATCCTCCTCGATAACTTTTACATATGTGCATGTGTATTGTAAATTTGTTTATTGGAATAAATGTTGTTCTAATCTATGCGATGCTTTATCTTAATTAATATAAACATTGACTAAAAGTTGAATAATGTTAAGTATAAATATCGATAGGATGTTTTAAAGGTTGTTATCAAAAGTATTTAACAATGTTGAATGGTTGTTATTATTTCACAATGTTGAATGGAATTGAATTAGACTTAGTTAAATTTTTTGGTATGTAATCTAAGACCCAAAAAATAATAATCTAGTTTTAATAAAAGTAAGGTGGCCAAACCCATATGGCTAAAGCAAGACAGTGCCACAGGATTTGTGCCCCAAAAAAAGAAAATTGGGAACACTCTTCTCCTCTATGGCAACTACTTAGTGCCAAAAAGAGATTGAGAACACTCTTATGTTTGAGGAAAATAATTCGAACATATAAGTGCATGACAATAACTAGGTTACACCTCTAACTAACCAAAACTAACCAAATTAAGTGAGACCACATTTATGATGACATTAACTTCCTCTTGTAAATGACACGTGTAAATTTTAATTACTTTTACAATACTACATATCTAACTAACTAATTAGATTTATGTCACTTTTATAATAACTTAAAAATCCATTATATTTCTTAATTATTTATTTAATTAAATAAATTTGGTTGTATGTTAATGAATAATAACAAAAACCTTGTTAAAGGATAAGGTGGTAGGTTGATGGGCTTAAATGGATTTCTTTTCATTCGCTAAAATTCAATTCAAAAAAATCCATTATATTTCTTAATTATTTATTTAATTAAATAAATTTGGTTGTATGTTAATGAATAATAACAAAAACCTTGTTAAAGGATAAGGTGGTAGGTTGATGGGCTTAAATGGATTTCTTTTCATTCACTAAAATTCAATTCAGTTGAGATATGTTCTGACTCAAATGTCCAGTTGAAGATTTCCTCCACCTACCTAACTACTAAATGTAGTAGCAATAATTATTAGAATGGCCAACATCTCATCCACACTGCACATATGTCACTAATTAATAGATGTTGACCGCCGATTAACGTTTTGTATAAACGTTGGCCTCAATATTGATATGAAGCAAGCAGATAATAGAGCAAATCATGCTCATGCTTTGTTTCTTTCTGTTCGCTTGAATTGGTGCAGTCATACAGACAATTATATCCACAATCAATCAAAGAGTGGGCCTGAAACCGTCATGGCAGTTGTGTCTCTTCTGATTCAACATTTTATAGCCAATAAAGGTCAAACATTATATAATTGATGATTCTTATTATATAGTGAATATCTGCTTAGATCAATCAACTTTGTTTTATTGGAAATTAAAAAATTGGTTAATTTATTGTAACAATTTATTCTACGAGGTCACCATAATTTTAACAATTAAATATAATCCACTGTATTTTGACAATTATACCCATTACATATCAATAATACACCAGCCAACATTCAATCATACACCATCCAGTTTAAACTTGTGGAAGTGGCCTGCTCTCAATCACTTCATCATACACCAGCCAACCAAAACTTGTGGAGGAAGCTAATGTCTTGTTTTTTAATTATTTCTAGTCTCTATTTCAATCTTAATCTCGATTCTTTTTCCAAAAGAATAACATCACAGTTTTATTTAAATAAAACCAATCTTAATCTTTTTTCTTTTTCTAAAAGAAAAATATCACAGTTTTATTAGATAAAACTATATTGTTCAAATAACCTCTTAACCTCTTAATGGTACACCTCCAAATAACAATCTGTGACATAAAATACATGCCCATATAACATATAAAGTCATCCATCTTGATTCTTGGATAGTCTGGACAGCAATTTTGGAATGATAGTGCACTCAATTCTTTGAACAAAGTGATGGTACACCTCCAAATAACAATCTGTGACATAAAAGACATGCCCATATAACATATAAAGTCATCCATCTTGATTCTTGGATAGTCTGGCCAGCAATTTTGGAATGATAGTGCACTCAATTCTTTGAACAAAGTGATTCCCTGCCTACTAATTTGTTGTGTTTTAATTGATTCTTCTTCAGTGTATGGACATAAAATGAGATGCAATATCGCTTAGACTTATTGGTTTTGGCCATTCCATTCCATCTTAAACTTGTGGAGGGAGAGTTCCCTGAACGTCTTTTATTATTATTTTTTTTCCAGTGAGACCTGCTTGTAAAATTTGTCAGACCATCGGCTTACTGTCCTTTTTTAGACAGTGAGACCTGCCTGCTAATTTGTTATACCATCGGCTCACATGCATCCTCTCTGAATCATTTTTCTAATTTTTTTTATTTTTATGTGTTGCTTCTTGTAGTTTCTATCCGAGACCTGCCTGTTAATTTGTTAGACCATCCGCTTAATGGCTTATTGTGCAGAAAAGTATCATTATATAGTTTGGTAGGGGAAGATGTGTAAGCCCTTCAGTGCTCATCTTAAAGCCCATAAATGTTAGCACCATATATTTAAGACTATAAATTAAAACCATAAACATTCAGTTCACATTTTCTCAACATTTAATCCTTTTAAGTCTTTGGTAGATCTTTTTAAGATAGATCTACAATGCTCTTATTTTTTCATTTCTAGATCTACAATCATTGTTTTATTGTTTTCTAGACATTAAAAAAGGACTTATTAACTTATATTTAAACACAATTTAATATAAAGAAAAATAAATAAATTGATTGTCTAATTATGGTGCATTATAATTAATATATCAAATAATTTGAATGATGTGAAGAAATTCAAATTTTTATAGACATGATGATCATCATAATGATGGTGGTTAAGGTCTCTTGAGACCAAACTTTGGTTGATCGGACCTAAAGAAACTAATTATTTAGTTTGTTTTAAAATTGTATTCCTATGCTCAAAGAGCTTGGAGAGAAAGGTCCTTAGGTCAATATAATTTTGACAAGTTAAAAGGCTAAGAAAGTTAGGATTGCAACAAAGAGGAAATGTTTTTCTTCCTCAATGTTCATATTCTCACAAAAATTACAATTCTTTTATTAAATTGATTTGATATTATTTTTTAAATTTAGTTAAGTCTCATTTATATAAATTAAAATAATAATAATAAAAAATTAAATTAATTTAAAAATCTTTAAGATATTTATTATTTTTCATTAATCTTAATATTTTATCATAACTTATATTTACTTTTTCTTTTTAAGTAGCTATCTTCAATGCTTATTTTTTACCTGCATGCATTTTCTAAATAAATATAACTATTTGTTTCCCGTCACAATAAAATCATAATTCAAATTTATGAATTTGTATCTGACTCAGTTATCCTTCAAATTTTATAGTTTAACTTTAGTTTTACACATTAAACAATAAAACCAAGAAGAGTTTATGAGCAATAAGTCCCCTAACAACAAGAGTTGTTTGATGAGCAATGAGTCCCCTCACAGCAAGAGCGACGTTAGTAGTAGCAGAGTTAGGGTTCCTATTCACCCTACTGAATCATCATGAGAATCGATGTCAAAGGCCCTACCTCGACTATTAGTTCCATCACTTGAAAGTTAACTGTGAAATTGCAAGTAATTATCTTATAACATCTCTATGACATATTGTAGTGGTTCGTTTTGATTCTACATTTACAGATTTCAGAAACTAGTAGATATGTGCCTATTTGTTTTAGTCTTTCTGATCAGTACACTTGTATGTGTGATTGTCCAAATGGTTGAGAGATAGTTATGGAATGGAAAACAATTTGGAAATATATTTTTTCGTCACACTCTCTTAGCTAAACAGGTTCAACTATGAGTTATTCATGGGTACCTACATGTTATCACCCACATTCTTCTTGTTATCCATTTATCAACTATCATTTATTTTTTATATTCTTTTTCTTTTTTATCTCACATTTTCTAGTTATCCATTTATCAACCATCAATTGTTTTTTATATATATTTTCTTTTTATCTCACATTCTTTCAGTTATCTTCCATGAATTGTTAGTTAATCATTCATCACCTATGAGTTTTTTATTTTCACCTCGGTTATTTTTTTTAATTGTTTATTTCAAATTTTGAACCAGTGCTAGACAAGACACTTGTGTCATCCATCATAGTCCACCCCAAATCTCAAATAAAAACATCTATCCACCTAAAAATGTTACTATATTTAAAAATAAAATTTTAAATATAAAAATGAAATTTTCATATATTTAGTAACATATATTTAAAGTGAAGCTTTGATTGACCACAATAACAATATAAAGATACATTATGTAGTTTTATATTTTCAAATTTAATTGTATTAACTTAATGTAAGAAATATATTTAAAAGTGAACTTTTCATCCATAACAATTTAAATTAAATGATGTAGTGTATTTTTTTATATTTTCAAATTTAATTGTTATTCTCTTAATGTAAGAAATATTAAATAATTTTAAATTGAAATTAAGAAAATAATACACTATTTACACAAAGAACACAAAAGGAAAAAATAAATTACTCCCAAAACCAAATTGGAAGGTGAGGTTTATGCTTTATGCTTTTATTATGAGTTATGAAATGTAAATATAAAAAAAGGGCATTCACCTTGAAGTTTCCATGGACATTGTGACTAGTATGGCTTCTAGTAGATCTTCCATATTATGCTTCAATATCTCATTCCTAGTGTCACGTCCCCAACCCTTCGACAGGAGAAGAGGACGCGACCCCATGGAGTTAACCATCCGAGCTGAGAGCCCCATGAACATGTGAATGCAGAAACAAGGCTAAAATAGAATGCTAAAGTAAATGTATTGAATTAGAGCATGCACACATGAACATTTATCATGCACATATGCAATTATCTATCAGACACAACGGAAACATCATACATTTATACAAGCATTCATTCAACATGTCCAACATAATCATTAACAGTAAATATAGTTGCGGAAGTAGAAATGCACAAGATCACTTATCTTATGAAGAACTCGATCCGCAACCAGCTACGTCGTTGCAACGTTCCACCCAACCATAGGCCAGCGTGCTCCTTAATCTCTCAGCAGCGCTGTCACCCCTGAGCTGGGCATGATTCTCCAAGGGATAAGGGAACAAACAGGCTTACACATAGTCAAGGATATACAAAACACAGCCAAGCCAACACAGTTGGGTTTATCAGGCCATCAAGGAGTTAGAAAAGGCTCAATGCTAAGCTGGTGATCTCATTACAGAGCCAAGAACACCTATACCAGAACTAACATGAATTCTAAGACACCCACACACACCCAACACAAGGAATCAGTCCCTTCTCTGCTACACAGTCCCTCAGGCCTTGCATTCCCTTCCAGTGCTATTCAGGGGTTGTGGAGAAGAAAGCCATCCCTTTAGCTCTGTCTATGTGGTTTTCAGCCACCAGGTTTATCAAGCAAAACTAAGCCTCCATCCCTGCTCCCAACACAGTCCGAAGACCAACCATTGCACGTATGCAATCAATCAGAATTACAGCTGAACAGGGGGAACAAATTCTGAGTCGTTCTTGGTCCTCTCGTGGCCAAAACGACTCCCAACAGTCTACAGTAGCCCCATAGCGTAACAGCAAACACAATCATAGGGGAAACATACTCCCAAACGGATTACAATAGTTCTAGACGTAACAGCAGACACATTCACAACATGGGGAGCAACACCTGTCCGCCTTGGGCAAGTAAGCAAGTGGGAAAGGACTTACACAGGCTGCACTGGGGAAGTGAAATACATACTCTCAGCCTGTACGTGGATGAGACTTGCACCAGGCCCAATCACAAAGAAGATTGCAACAATCACAGGTAAGGAAGACTGCCGAAATTCGAAATCAGCCTGCGAGGAGAGGATACAACCGCACCATCCACAAATCCGCAGAGGAGAGGTCTGCGTGGGTAAAACCAGGAAGTTCCATGCGTGAGAATGAACAACAATTCCCTGAGTGAAGATGAACAACCTACAGAGAGGATGCGAAAATGGAAGTGCGTGAGCAATAGCAACGTCGTGGGGAGAGTGGTATCGCCTGCGTGAGTGAGTGATCGCAGTAGTTTTTCCTGGCCATAGTGAAGTCAACCGTGGTGGAGTGTGTGTGTGGGTGTGGGTGAGGACTGACAGTCCTGCCACCCCACTCCCAATGACCATAACTGCCTCAACCACCAGCAACATTCTTAATGAAAGTGGTTGGAATAAACAAGGGAAGATGACACATGGGATTTTCCTTCATTGCTCAAGGTTTAACAATTCCCCATCCTTATCCTTTTGAAAATCATGCCCCTCCTCAATTTAGTTGCCGTGAGCGTAGCTGGTCGAGTTATTTAATTAAAGATGCATATTTACATGATGCTAAAACTTAATATGCGTTGCATGCCCCGATATACCATCGGTGACAAATTTAAATCCAAAACATAGCATAACTGATCAATGGTGGGGCCTTGGCCTTTAGCTCCACACCATGATCATTTACAATGAATATACATCATATACATCTTAATGCAACGGGGTCAAAACCGGGGTGTTACACCTAGATCTTTACTTAACTATGGAACAAAAAACAATAAAATAAGATTGAAACCTCTTCCTTTCTTAGTGTCCCAATATTTAATATATAGCCTTATAGTCCTCTAGTGTTAGGGTTAGGGTTTTTCCATGTCTTGACCCTCATTTAGTGTAAGGGTTAAAATAACACAAATGACTAGCTCCACATGTGTGAGTAATGTGAGTTAAAGTGACACTGCTAGGCATCATGGTGGTCAACATGATAGGTCAACCTGCATAAGGCATAAATTTCACATACGAACTCTAATTGATTTGATTTATGCAATGTTGGAAAGCTTTCAATGCCTGAAAACATTCGGAGGAGGATGGAAGCTATGTTTGCAAAGTCTTGATCTCAAAATGATCATTTAAATCCTCAAATGAGCTTCAAATGGTTTTGCATCCCAGATCACCAAAGAACATGCCCCTAAACAGAGTCCTAAAAGACTAATTTCAATTTTCCATCTAAAAAGTACCGAAACAAATTACCAATGCAAAAAAAGAAAATATAGAGACACTCTATTCATATGAATTTGAATTATCACTAGTGAATTAATATTTGTAGTAACATACTTATTTTTCTTATAAAAATAAACATTTTAACTATTTATTATAAATATATATAATAATCTTTATATTTGTCCAAAAATATTATATTTTTATTTTTTTTTAAATTGAAATTATATTTATGTAAAAAATAAAGCAACCATTTAAAAAAATAACGCATAAAATTTTGAAAATAAAATTATAATAAAATGTTATATAAATATTTTAAAAATTATAAGAAATTATTACATAAAGAAATAAATTATAATAATATTATACATGCTATGGTTTTAGATTCATTTAGATGTTTTGAATTTCCCTTGAAGTTGAAATATGTTAAATTATATTTGTTTTAAAAACCATGACAAAGTTAAATTTTGAAAATAAAATTATAATAAAAAGGTCATATAAAGAAGATTATATTAAAATATTAATATAATGTTTTAGTATTAGGTTTTTTTAATCGTTGAAATTTACCTCGGGTAAAGTGCAACAAAGCATGAATATATATATTAAGAGGTAAAACCAATCTTAATCAAGATTATCAAAGTATTGGGTGTATATATTTCTTTCCTAGAGATAATAAGATAGTGTGAATGATTGAATGACTCCATATGTTACAATTTCAATAAAAACTAGTATAGATCCCTCTTAACTATGAATTTACTCAATGCCCAGAGGGATCAAGTTCTCTTGGGGTGCAAATTTTTTTTAATTTACAAAATTATCTAATAAGTATTCCTACTTGGAGAGGGAAATGACCAAATTGCTTTACTTGTATTTTTTTAAAGCTAATGATGAATATTAAGAATAGTTAATGAGTAAAATAATCCATATAAAATTTTAAAATCTTTATTTCCAGAATAAATTGGGGTTTGAAAACATTTTACCATCAAATGAAGATTTTAAACATTTATCCAAATGTTTTTGAGAATTGACTTGTTTTTCTCTATAACTAAAAATGAACATTTACATGTTCAGGTTAACCTTGACTTGGGAATGAGCAAGGATGTAAGTGACAAGTGAGCAGGAGACATGCTCTTGGCAGCCTTGGTCGACCAATAATAAATCTATTAAATCTAGTGTTGATATTGTAATGGCTATTATTTTTTAAAGTCAATAAAATTTTAAATTGAAATTATATATATAATTACATAAACATGTTTTACAATTTAGCTAATTTAAAATTAAATTTTATATGTTCTTGGTTTTATAATTTTTCTTTTTACTACTCTAGTCAATTGAATTTTACTACTCAGTTTGTAAGATTGTGAGTATTTCCCTAATATGGTTGTATATTTATATGAGTATACTATTTTTTTTTAAAATTATAAGTGGACATGTTACAAGTTTTATTTTTATTTTTTTCGTTTTATTATTATTATTTTTATTGAGCCGACATGTGCATTACAAACGGGACACATCTCGCCCATTTGAGCTGTAGAAAGTGCCTCTTGAAACAATCATCTATATCAATTTTTGTGATATACTACATGAAAATATTATAAAAAACACCTATATAGTGATGTGTATCCTCTCTCAAAAATTGACATGGTAAACTATTTAAGAGTTGCTTTGTATAGAATAGATTTATTGTGTATGGTTTTTTTTTAAATAAAGAATGGACAGTGTATGCTAATGGAGTAATCTTGTTTATAAGAGTCATATAGTGAAGAGTTTTGGTTGATAAAAACAAATAAGACTATATAAAACTTTGTTGAAGTTGTCTTGTTATAGGAAATCATCCATATGAGAAGGATACTTCAAAGATTTCTTGTTATTATGAAATCTATTTTCGTCAATAGCTATTTTAAATACACTCATCAATGTGCAATCTCAAGTATGTTTGAGGAGAATTGAAAAATACTAACACATGAATGGTATCATGTAAGCAAAGTAAGTATATATATATTTTTATGAAGATGTTATAAATACATAATGAGCATGACTACAATAAATGCATATAAGTTCTTAGTCCTAAAATTGTATGATGAGCATAATATTGTAAAAGAGAGTAAAAATATTGGTCCCTTATATAAAATTAAGGGATCTTTTAGATGCAATTGATGATTTGTGAAACTTATTTTTACTTTGCAAAAAAAATGCTTATGCGTTCCCTAATGCTAGCTAGCACTAAAAAAATCCTAGTCTCACAAATAAATTGACATGCAAAATAAAAAAAAACATAAACACACACACATTTTGCAGTTAAAAAATATATACACATTCTACAATTACAAAACACACAGTTACAAAACATGTTGCTTGTTTTTCAACTATAAAACATGTGTGCATAGCCTTCGTTCACTATTGTAATATAAAATAAATAAAAACTCGATTTCATATAAAATCATTCACTCTGGAGTTCGTATCACAAAATCAAATAATAGTTTCCTATAAAATGATTATGACCATGTTGCTCATGAATTAATCATTACCCCGATCCAAAAATGCACCTAGTTCTTGATCTTGATCGTTAAAGCAAGGCATTGGACTTTATTTTTTCACAGGTTTTTCTTCTTACTGGGTTCTCTCAAGAAGGGGATTCCACCTGATGTGTTGACTAGTTCTATTGAAGAGTTCATAAAAGCAAGAAAATGACCCGGTTTGGTAAGAGGTAGAAATTATTCAAGATTTTGGCAACAAATACAGTTTGTTCAGGTAACATACAGAGTTCGATCAAGCTTTTGGTAATAGATAGTTCGTTCAAGCAGGAAAATGACCTGGCTTGGCTGGGTAACAAATTTTGTGGAAGACAAAAAAATGGAGGGATTTTTCCAAATTGAAAATTTTAAAATAATTCCACATAGTTTCTCATGCAAAATAAGTTAATCCCACATTGTTTGTTGTGCAACTGAAAAAAAATATTTTTTGGTGAAATTAAAGGTTTGACTTATTATGTGATTAAATATGCTAATTAACTTTTAATTACTTTTTTGTTCATTTATTATTTAGGATACATTTTAGGGGTGGTAATATCTTATGGATAATATAAACTGTCTATTATTGTCTAAAGACAAAACATCCTTACTGAGGACACCTTGAGTACCAGAAAATGTTATCAGTTGTAAAGAAACAATATTTTTGGCCAAAACTAAAAGTTGATGTAGCATTGTTTATACCTAAATTTTAAGAATGCCAATGGGTTAAAGTTGGTCATCAACACCCAACTAGTTTACTCTAGCCATTTCCCATTCTAGAATGAAAATGGCATGTGATAAGAATGGATTTGATAAGTAGGTTGCCTAAAAGAAAGAAGCAAAATGACTTTATCATGGTGGTAGTAGATAAGTAATCAAAAGTTACCCATTTCATTCCTATAAAATCCACTCATAAGGCCATACACATTGCATATATCTTCCTTAAATAAAATTTCAAATTGTATGGTATACCTAAAAATAAATTATCTCTGATAGAGATACAAGTTTCATAGGAAACATTTGGAAAT
This sequence comes from Pseudotsuga menziesii, assembly GCA_001517045.1. Classification (NCBI taxonomy): domain Eukaryota; kingdom Viridiplantae; phylum Streptophyta; class Pinopsida; order Pinales; family Pinaceae; genus Pseudotsuga; species Pseudotsuga menziesii. The sequence goes on from LPNX010464043.1 coordinate 92,737, forward strand.
CAATGTTGACAAGGTGGAAACATACTTGAACTTTAGTAATGCTTATCATCCGCAAACACATGGACAAATAGAATGTATTAATCAGATACTTGAGGATATGCTATAAATCTATGTAATGAATCATCCCTCTAAATGGGAAGAGTACTGGCATCTTTCAGAATTTGCATACAATAATGGATACCAAACCTCAACCAAGACAAACCCATTTGAGGAAATCTATGTCAAGAAGAGTACAAAACTGGTAACTTGGGACAATCCGGTGGATAGTCTCATGTTAGGTCCATTTTTGTTAAAAGACTTGGAACAATTGGTAATGAAGGTACAATAAACCTTACAAGAAGAAAAATATTGGAAAAAGAGTTATGTTGATATAAATAGAAGGGATAAAGCATCCGATGTTGAAGGTCAAAGCAAAATAATTTCATTAAGTTTGGGAAAATGTGGGAAATTAGCTCCTAGATATTGTGTGTCATTTGAAATATTTGCCAAGAAAGGATGGGTGGCCTACAAACATGCATTACCTTCTCATGTGAAAGTTCACAATGTTTTTCATGTATCCTTACTTAAGAAATAGGTTTATGACACTAAACATGTAATTGAGTGGACATTGTTGTTATAGGTAGAACCAAAAGGGGACTTTGTGTTGGAACCCCTTCATATACTAGACAAGAGAGAAGTACAAATTAGGAAGAGAGCCATTGTTCAGCTAAAAGTACAATGGAAGCATTTCAGGCTTGAAGAGGCTACATGGGAAAAATAAGCTGTTATGAAAGAGGCTTACCCCTCCTTATTTCAAAATTTGCTTAAAAATAATTATTAACACTAGGATGGTGTTGTTTCAAGCAAGGTGGGATGTAATATCGCCAAACAAAGAGTATTTATTTATTATGTTGATGTTGAGAAGTAGGCTCTGAAGCACCTAGACTATTTATTTTATTATGTTTGAGTTGGTGTTAAGTAGGAGGCTATAAAGCAACCAAACTATTTATGTTTAAGTTGGTGTTGAGCACTAGGCTCTAGACCACCTAAACTATTTAATTTTGTTATATTTGAGTTGGTGTTGAGCAACAGGCTCTGGGGCACCTAGACTTGTTATGTTTGACTGATGTTGCTCTATAGGACCTGGAGCATCAAAATACAATAAAATGACATTTTTATTTTTACTTATCTACTTTTATCCTTTCCAATTGATGGAGGATAGCCATTTAAAGAGAGACCAAGCATGCTAGAGATAGGTTGGTGTTTAAGTAGTTGTTAATAAAAGAATCATATAGAAATATGATAAATAGAAATCTATATTATTTAATTAAAAATAAAAGAAATGAGAGATTTTAAGAAATCTAATTATTTTCTAAAATATTAAAGTAAGGAGGATGTAAAGGCTCAGACAAGTATGATTTTTACTAAACAAACAGATTAGTGTAAATCATAGAAGATTTTTCCTGGAGAAAAATAATACATAATAGAGAGTGGACATTATGAGGGGTAATGGTCCCTAATACACTAGAGGGTTCACTTGTCCATATTTGAGCATTCAGTTTCCATATTTGAGTAAATGACTAGTCTAAGAAGGATTGTGGGATAAAGGGAAAAATATTATAGGACTCTACACAAAGCTGGTAAAATACTTGTGGCTACTCTCGTGATAGTAATAGAGATAGAAAACTGTATCTAGGACTCATATTCTCTAATATGGTTGGTTTAGCTTGGTGGTGACCTCTGGAATGAAGAAGGAATTGTTTGAGGTCTAAGATTGGGTGGAATGTGATAGTTCTCTACTGAGTTGGAAGCGACAAAGACTGATAAGAGTTCTAAGTTTTGAATTTCTTTTACCTAAAGAATGTTTTAGAGGTTATGCTAATATTGTTTATTTAAATCTGATCTAAATTGAAGGGTTATCCTAAATTTATTTGTTCATGTTTAATTTTGTATAAGTGGATATATTGAAGATTATTAACATTGTTTTAATAATTTTTGTAGCTGTGGTATTTAAATGGATGCATAAGAATGATTTTACACATATGTGGTTATTATGCTAATCTCATAAATATTTATCATAACCTTGTATGTGGAATTCGTTGAACATATTTCTTCATTTTGATAAATGTGCATATATATATTTGTAACTATATAAAATAAAAAATTGTGAATACAACTTACTACTCATAATAGTAATTTATTAATTATATAATTAAAGAGATTAAGTAAACAAACATAATCCAAAGATTAATAAATCATTCAAATTAAATATAAACCTATTTAAATATAGGTTATACATTTTTCATCCTTCTAAAGAAAACTCTAATTATTAAACCATGTACTAAGTCCCTAAACCCATACTTAAATTAATATATATAGAGAGTTATATTCTAACCTACCATTGAGACAACAAGGATACAATTCATGCTTTTACTGTCACATAAAATCAATTTAAAAGACAAACAATTATCATAAATATGTTACCAATCAGAATCACACACTAATAAAACATTAAATAAATATAAATTAACCAATTTTTAGTTGGGCACTTCACCCATCAAAATAGAAGTCGTTTGGTTCGAGAATAGGCTATCAAGCAGCATGATTTACCCTACTACAATTCAACTTCCAAATTATTCTATTTTTCCACATCATGGCTCAAATCATAGCCATCAAAATTGTAATACACAGAAAATTGACATCGCTGAAGGTAGAACAACAACGCAAGATGAAATCCAGCAACCAATCACATAAGGCTTTAAACAAGCAAATAACCCCTGAAGTAAACATATGGACCAAACATCCAAGCCATCTAAACTTGAAAAAAAAAATCAACCCATGGATCACAGGTATCGATCCCAAGATCGTTTCGATACCCATATGAATTAATATAGTGGTTATGGTAGTTTTAATTATATTTATATAGTTTGTGGTTGGAGTAAGTAGATAGAAATTAAATGGTTAAGAGATAGTTATAGAATGAGAAACAATTTGGAAATAAAATTTTTATTATTGGTATTTTTCTAGTGTGAGTTATCCATGCTTAACTACATATTATCACGGACATTCTTAGTGGTATGAATTTATCAACTATCAGTTATACTTTTTATCGATTCAAATTAATCTAGAGAGTACACTTGTCTCATCCTGATCAGTAGATGAAAAAACATAGACATTAGTCTACCCTAAATGTCAAATAAAAAAGTCTATAAACCTAACAAGTAAATTTCATCATTAATAATCTAAATACAAATAATAATAAAAAAGTAGTTTAATCCGGATCAGAGTGTTGGTAAATAAATAAGAGTACAAACATCAAAGGCTATGGGGATTTCATATCAAATATATAGGCACTCTGTAATTTTATGTATCCCAAAATACAAACAAGAAACCGAGAAGGCAGTAGATTCTTCATAGGGTTTATATAAAAGTGAGAACATGGTTGTCAACCACGACTCCTACATGAATTCCTTTAGAATCCCCTTACATACATTTATGGAGTGTTGGAATTTGGTTTTCATTTTATTGTCAATTTGTTTGTTTGCTTTTTAATGTTTTGGGTTTGAATATTACTCATAATGGAACGTTTTGTTTATAATTTCATTTTTTAATTATGATACCAAATGATGTAAGATTTTCACTCTTCCACCATAACATCAAATAATATAAAGTGTTTTTTATTTATAAAAAGATACATAATAAAATAAAAATTAATTTATAGAGAATATAGCTTTATATGTTTTTTTTAACCCTTCAATAACATAGAATGATGTAAGCAGTTTTTTATTTTATTAAAAAATACATAATAAAATAAGACTTGATTTATAGAGACAAAATATAGCTCTATGTGCCCCCTTTTTTTTCGGATGTTGAGTATCATTTTTTTACAAGGGTGTTTTTATTCCAAATGTTGCACACATAATTCATGTTTCTCAATGCCCTTATTTAGTACTTGAGTTCATTAAAATTTTGAATCTATCACTGAAATTGAACCATGAGAGAAATACAAGATATGTTTATTTCAATTTCAATGGGAGTTTTGGAGAATTAATCAATACTCTTTGAATCTAAATCTATATAATTACTGAAATTATGAGATAAATCACTAAATACAAATAGTGCACATATATCATTGTTGTTATTTAAAATTATTAAAAAATACACAGACATAATTTATAACAATTCTTCAAAATCATAGTAAATATAATGCCAAAAATATAGTGTATTACCTCTAATAATTTAAATAAATCTCAAACTTTGTTTCTAATGCCCTCTTCCAAGGTTAATGTAATCAATGAGCATTGCCCACTGAAATTGTAGAGTGTAGATCTGCTCATTGTAATAATTAAAAAATAAAAAAATAATGGAAAATTGATTTCAAATTAAATGAGTTTTTATGTGTTTAGAAAAAATCAATGCAACTTGCAAATAGAAAACCAGCAAAATAATTCTATTTTAAAATATGTTTCTAATTTTTAGTAAATCTATAGTTTGGAAATTGAAATTTAAAAAGTATAGTTTTATATAAGATAAATATATTAATACTACTAGTTATATAAAAATATATATATATAATGAAGGTTTATAAATTTTATTACCCTTCAAAGTTAACAAATTTTTTTAAATAGTATTCGACTGTCAAAATGCACTCTAACTACTAATTTAGTGTCTCTTATGCTTCAAAAGTCTATGGCATCGCCTGAATATTATTTTTAAGATGCCATCCTTGGGTTTTATTCGAAGACAGTACATAATATCCGCTGCAATCACTGTTGCCTGCCTGAAGCGCCTCATAGTCACGCATTGGTTTTGGTGCCATTTCATTCCATCTCAAACTTGTGGAGGGAGCGGTCTCTATTCTCTATTTTTTTGCCATTTCATTCCATCTCAAACTTGTGGAGGGAGCGGTCTCTATTCTCTTCTTTTTATTCAGTGGGACCAGCCTGCTAATTTGTCATTTGTCAGACCCTCGGCTCACCTGCAACCTCTGTGGATCATTTGTCTGTGAATATTCCAAACCCTAATCCTTAGTACAGCTTGCTGAGTGTGGTATCTATCGTTCACGGTGCTGTTTCTTCTGCTTGTATTATTTATCGGAAACGTATAATAAAACCCCACCCAATTCATAACAAGAGCCACGAGGTGGCAATGTCCCCGGTGCTGAGGAGTGTTTAAAAAATGGTATATGAAAATTGATTTAGAGAAGGTTATTTTATTTAGGTAGAGGTAAATGGATTTGAACACTTGTATAGCTATGTATCCATAATAACTTGCTCAAAAGCCTATCAGGTTATGTGGATTGTTGCAACAAGATTTGGAAATAGGCTTTTTTTTTATTATATAGGTTTTTATTTTGATAAATATAAGTTGACATGCAGCAACTTCATGAATCTCAATATATCTATATCTATATCTTTCTATCTATCTATCTATATATATTAGATTTGTAATGGCATGTATGCTTTTATCAGATTTTATTGGTTTATTTTTGGGTAGTTGGCCAAGAGATGTATCCCACCAATCTTTGTTGACTCTAGAGAAGGCAGTTACCATGTCAAAACTAGGACTGACAAGGTTTCACTTTTAGGGCCTTGATGTTCATTGCATTTTGCAAACGCTGGATTGTTGTTTAGATTGGCTTAAAATTGAAGTGGGTTTATGAAGAAAGCATATGTAAAATCCTTTTATATGGATTTGAATATTTGCATGGATAGAGTGTCCATAACAAAATCCTCAAAAGCCTTTCAGATTATGTGGACTGTTGCAAGAACATTTGGAAATAGCTATAACTTTTAAAAATAGGCATTTATTGATTATCTTGGGTTCCATTGAGTTGAAAGCTTTTTTTAACTAAGGAGTACCTTATTTCTAGAATTTGAGTAACAGATTTACAGTTTTTTGCAGCATATGTTATTCATATATTTGCCTAGCACGACAAAGTGACTAGTTTCAAGAAAAAATGACATCATTGGAAGAGCGGGATGTTACTTGTAAGGCTTGAAACTTATGCATATCACTCAAGGAATGGTAGAACATGGGCATCTAAAATGTACGGGGCATCCTTTGATCCCTAACATTGTCAATTTAGTTGTGCATGTGTTCAGTCATTCTAGAACACTTGCATTTCTAATAAAAATAAAAATTCCTCATTTAGTGTTCTCAAGAACTTTAAAGTGTTTGGGGAGTTTAAGATGAGAGACAAAGCATTGTGACAATCATTAAACTCATCCTTAACCTGTTTGTTGGGTGCTGAACCAATATCCCCTTTTATCATCATTAAGACAACCTTCAGCAAAATCAAATACTTATCACCCAAGGAACAGTACAACATGGGCATCTAAAGTGTACAAGGCATCCATTGATCCCTAACTTTGTCAATTTAGAAGCGGATCAACCAAGGAGAAAGAAGAGAAGTTTAGATCAGAATATAATGAACAGTTCTTAATGTTGGTTATTAGGTAGAATAACCAAAGAATGCAATATAATATCAGTAAAACTAGAGCATGGTGAGTCATTCTAGAACATGTGCACTTCTAATAAAAGTAAAAATTCCTCATTTACTATTCTCAAGAACTTTAAATTGTTTGGGGAGTTTAAGATGAAAGAAAAAGCATTGTGATAATCGTTAAACTCAATCTTAACTCACCTCTTGGTTGTTGAACCAATATCCCCTTTCATTATATCATTAAGACAACCTCCAACAAAATCATATACTTTACAATAATATCTAGCTTAATTGCATAACAAAAACTAAAGAACTATTCAACCTAGAGAAACAATCTAAGTGATAATATTACAATTTAAATGGATGTAAAATTACAACAAACACATTAAAACAAGAAAATAGATATAAATGATTTTTCCAAAGTTAAGTCAGAAATCCTATTTCTTACACAACAATGAGTAAAAGGGATCTTAAAATGCAAGGAGTTTATGCTCAAAGGAAGCAATTGCGTGATACTGTAGGTTAAGGGGCAAGAAACTGAAGAACTAGAGAAAGTTAACTATTTTTTAGCCCTCGGGAATTTCCTAGTGCATCAAATACAAATATTGCAGCAGAACATAGTATACAGTAAGATTGTGAATGTATGGATGAGTTCAAATAAGTATAGAGGCTATATTCTTTATTGAAACAAAATATTAAAAATATAAACATGTTGCTGATATATATTGGTTCTCTGAAATTCATCTTTGAGTTGTGTTTTTTTATTTCTAATGAAAGTAACTTGAGGCTTGGAAAAGAGATAAATATTAAAGAAGATTCCTTGGGTTACAGAGGGCTTATCCCCATTAAGACTAGAGCATGTTTAAAGCTGGCGTAGGAATCCTATTTCTACAACTATAATTTTATAATATGGTGAAATCAAGGAAACAATATTTGGATATGTCATTTGCAAAAAAATAAAAATAAAGGAGGTTTATTATGAATACCTGAAAATAAAATAAAAAGTTTTAATGCACATAAGAGAAACAACTAACAATTGGAAAATTAAATGATATAGAGTGTTGCATAATAGTATTCACACAAATACCAATTAATGTGGTAATGACAGTATTATATATTAGATATGCAGTACACAAAATATCAATATATGTCAAAATATCAATATATATATAAAAACAGCCATAGTTTCATGCCATATCCATGGTTCAAAAACTGGAGCGGTATTGTCGTGTTAGGTGTAAGCAAAGTTGTTTTTAAGACTGAACATTGTTTGATGTAACATTGAGAACTGTTTTACTTTGTGCGCTATACACAGTATAGAAAGGGAAATGTGTGTAAAAAATGTTTTTTTCTTTTTTTTTGCAAATTTTTCTTCTAGCTGCTGGAGAGCATGGATAATTCAACACAATACAAGCTTAGAATAGTAGTGGAAAAAAACACGTTCAACCTGTTTTGTTGTTTCCATAGCTGGAGCTGGATCTGCACATTTGATATACAGTAAAGTGAGACCATTAAAACAAAAAAATGAAGATTGCAGAGCAGACTGAAAATCAAATGCCGGAAAAATGCTTTGTGAATATTCAAAAACAATTTTTAAAAAAAAACAAGAAATGCAATTGTTTTAAAAAACTGTCTATTTGCTACGTGTGAGCTTGAATGATATTGAACTACTCTAAAGGAGCAACAAACAAAATATAAAGGAGTATATTACATTTGGAGATGTCAGAGCCCTCCAAACGGAATTTTACTTGTAATCAATGGGATGCTAATTTTTTGTCAGTAAGAGAATGCCATAATAAAACTTTGTTTGTCAAATAAGGTGCCAAATAAGAAATGGTGTTTTATAGTAGAGAACTTATTTGATTAGTAGTGGCAGTGAGAATACAGAGAGTCTGGACTCAATCTAACAATAACAAACTAAATGCCAATGATGTTCAGGTTTCAACAATCTTCAACTGAAGGAAGACCTGTTTGCACCTCCACCAGGAAACCATACCAGAGCCTTGACTGCATATATCACTGAGTTGCACTAGGTTGTAGTAGGGACAAGTTTTTGAAAACATTTGGAAAATTTGTACACTATCAAATGTAGCTAGATATGTGCACTATCACACTTTTATCCCTTTCTAAAAACCTAGTAGAAGGCATGAAAAGAATCAATAGATTTCTGTGTTCGATATTTTTTTGGGGGGGGGGGGCATATTAGGGAAATATACAGAGACATCAAATGGCAACATAAGAAATTTTTTTTGTGGCCAATTCCTGAAACAGATTCTCAGATTTGAAAGACCAATTCAAGAATCAAAGTGACCATGGAAAAAAAAACTATTGTTTTCAATGGAAGACTGTTTCGACAAACCAACATGCGTATCAGAGAGGTAACTATGACGTAACATACATACATGACAGATGTAACATTCAAATGCACATAATGAAATCAATAGATATAATCACAGGTTCCTTTTCTTGGGTTACACAAGTTCTTGTCAAAATCGATATAATTAATCCTCACTTCCTCCTACCATGAAAACTTCCTTTGCAAGCATATAATCATCCATTTATATTTGACAAACCAGAGATCGATAGTTACTAGAGATGTTTGGAAATATCACTTCCCAGAGCTCCTTAAATGGTTTATGCAACTATCTCTATATCAGGATGCTATAAAGCAAAATTCTCTCAGCAATATCGAGATACAAGTTCAAATAAAAAATAGAGGAGGAAGCAATGTAGGATCCTAAAGTCATTGTGCACATATCTTCACATGGATTTTGCATAAATGACATTGTGCACATATGTCGACATGGATTTTGATGTAAAATTTGAACTTGGAGTCGTGTTTCAATGATGTAAATGTTTTTTGGTATTGCAACAATCAACAATAAACTATACCTTACATCAGAAGGCATAACTGTTCAAATTAGGTATTCGTTGATTTTGTTTTTTTCCGAGATAAATTCTACACGTCACAGAAAGTGATTATCTTAGGTTCCATTGAGTTGAATCCTTTTTAACTAAGGTGTGCCTTATTTCTAGGATTTGACCAACAGATTTAGTTTTTTGCAAGAGATTGTATTCATATATTTGTCTATTACTACAGAGTGATTAGTTTCAAGAAAACTCCACATCATTGGAAGAGTGGGTTGTTACTTGTGAGCCTTGATACCTAGGCATATCACCCAAGCCAGAGTAGAATATGGGTATCTAAAATTTGTGAGGCATCCATTGATTGCTAACTCTGTCAATTTAAAAGCGAATCTACCAAGGAGATATAAGAGGAATTTAGAGCAGAATATAATCAACAACCATTAATGTTGGTTATTAGCTAGAATAACCAAACAATGTGATATAATATCAATAAAAGTGGAGCATGCTCAGTCATTCTAGAACACTTGCACTTCTAATAAAAGTAAATTTTTTTTCATTTAGTGTTCTCAAGAACTTTAATGTCTCTCGGGAATTTAAGATGACAGATAAAGAATTGTGACAATCATTAAATGCAGGCTTAACCCATCCCTCGAATGTTGAACCAATATCCCCTGTCATTATCATTCATCAAGACAAATTCCAACAAAGGCAGATACATTATAATAATTGCTAATGTAATTCCATAGCAAAAAACTAAAGGCTACTCCTGAATTAAATGGCAGTGTAATCTCTTGTCTATAAAATATCAACATTATGTAACATATATCGTCCTCTTATAAAATATAAAATTATGTAATATAGGCAGTTTGAGAAAGTGGGATGAGGAAATCTTGTGCAACAATTTGTTTAAAAAAAAATCAATGGCAAAGGCAATGCTTACCAAAGTGGGAAGGGAGGCGTCAACCTAACTGGATCTACCATAATCACATTTTTCAGGAGGCCACCAATCTAAAATAGCACAAATGAAATTCTCATCTGTCTCAGCAATCTTGGCACTTGCATTCACAACAAGACTCACAAACTGTCCATCACAAGCTTTTAAGCAGCATAACACCACAACACTTGTTTTTAATTTTTTTGGTTGGGAGCACACTTTTAACCAGTTATCAGCCTTAACGACTCTGCCATCCTTGGTAATGAGCTTATAATTTTCTTGTTATGAGCATTGAAGAATCTCAACAAAACCTGAGGTGGGGTTTAGATGGGATGGGGTGGGAGGTGGGGTTTGGCTAGGGTGGGGTGGGATGAAGAGGGTTTAATAAACTTCTTTGAGCAATTACGAACTAAATTGTTTTCTTGGGAAAGTTACAAGTCCAATATGTATGAATCAATATATGGATTGTACTAGTGAATATACAAGCTAATATGGACCATACTTTTTAATGCTCTATTATTATAACTACTCTTTCTCCATAATCCAGTACAGATATGGGTTAATTCCATGGATCTATATCATGTGTAACTATTACGTATGCTGTAAGATTTAACCTAAGTAATATCAGTAATTAGTGACAAGGTAGAAAGGTACTATGTATGAGCTTGTAGTACAGTGTTAGCTAGCTATGTTACCTACAATATTAAATTAATTAATACTCACCCTATAAATATGTAGAAGTAATTATTTTTCCATAATTAAAATGAGATCAACCCTCTTACTACATAGATTTGATTACAGTAAAAATGGAGTTATAACACTTTCTAGCTTAAGCTTACACATGCTTGTTTCACTATGACCTCTATTCACTTGCTATGAGTTGGAATACGTATACGAAGAGCTTAAGTATGGAATATGCATATACTATGTAAATTACAATTCTTTCTACCATTGAGCTAACACGAGCTTGATGATGAACCTCAAGTAAGCTCGTAGAATCGCTGTGGTGAATGAATACATGATACTAGGTCATTGGGTTTGATATCATGGATAAGCTTACCTAATATGTGTAACACGTATGGTATTATGACTATGCCGTTTAAGAAAGTAAGCATCATACTGACAATTGACTCATGAGCTTAGCTTAACTATGATGTATCTCTATTTCTCTAATTAGTGATAGCTATAGATTAGATTTAGGGATAGTTGTAGATTAGTGCTTAGTAATACTCTATACGTAACAAACATAAGCGTATTTATTAGGCAAGTACAGTAGATTGGTGAATATGGCTGTACATTACGTTTGCTTAGTATTTCTGAGCCACTATTCCAATACAATGATTAGCTTATACTTATACGTAATACATTATGGATAATGCTAGATAGGTTTAATTTCATTGCTTATATAGATTCGGGATATATAGCTGTAATTACACTGTTCATTACTCTGTATTGTGTTTCCATAAAAAATAGTAGTAAGTATTATCAGTACTAGAATCAGGCTTAGTCACTATCATCGTTATTGCTATAGTGAACATACACCTGTTGAACCTTAGCTCTTTCTACATGATATCAGCTTTTGTAACCCTTGTAGCTGGATAAAAATTAGACATTAGAAGTATACCCATGGATGAGCAACACTATATAATGTGTAGGATATGATAACAAGCTCAAGTAAATAGAATGGAATACATCAGTTTTACTTATGGATAAAGAGGATTCAATAGTTATCATAATGATCACATAACATGTATTAAATAAGGACCATGTGTTTACAGTCAATACGGGAACATAGGGAATCACAACAATGTATGGTGTTCATTCATATTATGAACACAATTATTATATAAGAGCTATATAGGTAACTTCTATGATTTCAGCTTATCATTGTTACTAGTAATTGATAACAATGATGCCATTCACCCTATCTAATATGGATTTAGTTATGATGGTAGTTTAAAATAATTTCTAACTTAATTTCACATCGAAAAGAAAAGAACCATTAAAATTTGAGAAACAATTTAAGCGATCATATTACAAACTAAATGGTTCTCAAATTACAAGAAATACCGTAAAAAAGAAATTAGATATAAATGATTGCTCAAACTCGAGTAAAAAATCATATTTCCTACACAATAATGGGTAAAAGGAATTTTAAAATGAAAGCAGTTTATGCTTGAAGTAAGTAATGTCTCGATACTTTAGGTTAAGGGGCAAGAAACTGAAGAACAAGAGAAAGATAACTTCTTATTTGGATTTAGGAGTTTCCTAGTGCAAGAATCCGATATTGGAGCAGAACACACTATACAACAAAACTGTGAATGTATGGATCAGTCGAAATAAGTCTACAAGCTAGATTTATTATTGAAACAGAATACTACAAATATAAACCTGTGGCTGATATATGTTTGTTCTCTCAAATCCATCCTTGAGTTGTATTTGTTATTTCTAATAAAAGAAATTTGAGGCTTGGAAAAGAGATAAATAGTAAATAAGCTTTCTTGGCTTGCAGATGGGTTATTACCATTAAGACCGGAGAATGTTTAAAGCTGCGCTGAATATGACCTAAGATGGTTTTGGACAAAAGATATGGTAGAATTTTGAGGATATTTTTTTGGATAAAAGATATGTACAAGGGAAAAAACTAATATTTGTTCTTTGTTGGGGTTTTTCAACTTCTAAATGAAAGACATAGCTTATCTACCTCATGTCAAATAATTATAAATCTTATTCTGTGGAAGTTGAAGGGGTTTTTAATCTGTAGCTTATCTCATCAACTGTAAGTAATTATAAATCCTACTCTGTGGAAGTTCAAGAGTTGTTGAAGATGAACCTTTTAACTTAGATGAGATGAAAGAACGAATCGAAACATGATTATTTGTGAATTGGAGGTATCTTTTACAAGGGTCATCTTTGCATCTCCAGAAAAACAAACTAAGCCCATAGGCTTGGCATTTATGTTTGATGTTGTAGGTTGTACATCAATTCATTTTGATTTGAAAAACATCAATAATTCACCAGATTCCAGCAGGAAAACAACTTGAAAGTGAAATTGTCCCCTCGCTAGACAACTCTTATTTGATTCTAGCAAGCTTTATCAACAGAATCATCTCACCAATTGCAAGCTACAGGAACAGATTCCTAGATAGTATATTCCACATAGGGATAAGTGCTGGATGGAGATACTTTTAGCAATTTTTGTCACAAGATATCGGTTAAAAGAAAGGTGACTTATTTCTAGCTGTTTAGTGCCCTGCCAATGAAATAATAATAGTTGTCTATACAAGATCAGCACTGGAAGACGCTATATTTTACAGATATTAATGCTAGAATTGGAAAATAGCAGTTGAAACATGATGAATAAATGCGATCTGAAGACATTCTCCAACAGTTTGAAACTGCTAAGATTAGAAACAACAATCGTATCATAGTTCGAATGCTACAGATGGCTTTGGATTCCTATTAATAGAGTTGTGTGATATTCCTTGGTAGTTACAGCCACTAAATCTCATCCAAACAGTGCTTTTGCTACAAATGCTCATCCAAAAAATCAAGTCAACATAGTTGGCAGCCATGTAGACTTTGTCAATTTTAGCATGCTTTATTTCCTTCTTCCAGACAGTTTGGGTTTTTATACATACAGAGATGAGAGACTTTGTAGAGGTTAGAATCTAGATAAAATTTTGTGAACAAATTGCAGAAGTGGAACTCTGATCATCCATTCAGCAACAATTCCAGCAATATTCCTCCATCATCACATGTCACTGGATCTCTAGCAGCCTTCCGTCTGTTATCAATATGATGTAATCCATATCTCTTGATTAATACATTGAATTGTTTCAATTATGCCTTCTCTCTGGTTCCTATTACTTGTTTGTTGGATGTTAGTTTGATAGTATTGCAATTATTTGGTTGGATTAGGAACTTACTTTAATTTCCTAATCCCTTAAGGAACATATTCTTTTATCCTTCTTCATTTTGTTCATTGCTGTAGTTGGTTTAGAAATCTAATCTGAAGCATCTTGATTTTAATGAGAATTTACCCTTGCTCTTGACTGCTTGCAAGCATCTCGAGAATGAGTTTTTTGTGTGCTGATCAAACTGGAGTTTATGTACATAAGTTTGTTTCATGACAACATACAACCCCTAGGGACACCACCCTGAGATTGGAAGAGCACCAGCCCAAATGGAGATGCATTAGAAGTGACAGGACTATATGGCATATAAATATTAGGCAGGTGTGCTGGTGCATATTTCTGTGATAACAACTAGCAAACAGAGCACTTTAAGAAACTTATTTACCATTTCTTTTGGTAGTTAAGCCTAGTTTTTCATTGAAAAGTGTTCAAAATATGTTTTAGAATTAAGCTACTTTTGGCTAAAAACTGCAACTAAGTGCATTATATTCTATCAAAGTCACTCAAGCCTTACACCACCTCATGCACATAGAAGACCTTGTTAGCACGGGAAGTGAGTCTACAATATTTTTAACCTCGGACATCTCCACTAGAGAGTGCTCCAACTAGCCTCTAGACCACATCCTAGATGGCCTTTTCCAGTTTAATTTTCTGTAGCAACATTAGAGTAGTTTCTTATCGGTCTATGTGAAAATGCCCTAAGTTTCTATAGAAGCTAATTTAATAAACCATTGAAATCTGCAAAATTTTGGGGTCTTAGTCCTTGCACTCCCATTCATGATAGAAGAAAATAAATTTAAATTAACAATGTAGAATATTTAAAATCAACGGAAGTTTCTGAAAACCGTTCTAGCACTACTCAATGGAATGGTGGCAGCAGCACAGTAGGATATCAGACCACCCACCAAGGTTTATTCTCTTAAGAATAAAATACCAAGTGCAAGACCTAGGTGATTTTGATGTTCTAGGCTAAAGTCTGAATCTACTAAAAAAATTCAAAGGTTAAAATTAGGCAATGAGTGTAACATGAAATCATTTTAACTGTGCATCTAATGTAGCTTAAAGTTGAATTTAGATATATCTGAAAATATAGTCAACTGATCAAATAAAACTTAGATCCAAATTCATAGGTCAATGTTTTAATAAAAAATTAAAAAGGTGAAGATTTGGTAATTTAGTAACAACTAAAATATGGTAACTTAGCACTAAGTAAATTATAATCTGGGTTTCATAAAAAAGAGATCTTGATTTATTACTAATTAATACATGAAATATAACATAAACCAATATCAGCACAAGTTCAGCTGCTCAAGGAAAACCCAAATAATGCTGCAACCAAGATATAAATAACTTTGGGTTTGTAGTTTGAAATTTTATTGATATACCTATGAAAACAAGGAAAATATATCTATTGAACAGAGGAAATACTTTATGGGCATGCATATGTATATCTATGAACAGACGAATCTATATATCTATGAACAAAGGAGTCAAGTTTTGTCAAATTTGTGTGAGCAAAAGTAGGGGTATTCTTGCTATCTTGTCCATACAGGTTTTGAACATTGTAAGTGATAAACCATTGTGGCCCAGACAACAACAACACACTCACTTCATTTTCATTTTTCAGTCCAGATCAACCATAATCATCTAGCAATAAATAGAAAGTTCAAATTCAACACAAAAAAACAAAAAAATACTAATATTGATCTTCTAAAGTCTGGAGTAAAGCGCATAATTTTTTCTAGGCTAAAACTAATGACACCAAATGTTGCTTGATGACCAAATAAAAAAATCTAACAAGGAATGTTGTGGTAAAGTAACAAATTGTCTGTACAATCACTTAGTAGTATTTATATCATTTAATATTGTTTGATTGAAATTTAGAATGCATAGACTAGGTTTTAAACTTTGACTGCGATATGGCATTTGTTTTCAAAATAGGAGCAGGGGACTAGAAAAACCTGTGATTTTGTATTTGCTGTCAAGGTTTCACAAATTCAGTTATTCGGTTGTCCATCGCCAAGGTAAAAAGTCCTTCCTGGCAAAATCTTCGTAGATTGAATACAACTAAAGAGACACTTTGATAGTACTGTTCATATGAAATGACTGCAATTGCTGAGCAGGTTTGTTTTAGAAATGGACCTCGTAAAGTGCATTCTATCAATCCGTCGGATGTGTCCAAATTGCATTCAAGGCTATGTTCATATCGAGTTTTAGTTTCATGTTTGCAAAATGTACAAAGCTGGAAATTCTGTAGCACTGGCAAGTTGCAGGTGTTGCCAATTTCTCTAAATGGAGAAGCAAAGACATTTTTGGCTCTCAAAATTCCTTGGATCTGTAAAATACATAGTTATATAACATAGGAGATGAGAAAAAAGACACATAGCTAGTGGTTTTGTTGTTTAATGAAACAAAACTAGAAAACATGCTTTTCGTGTGTACTGTATGTTAAAAAAAGGAAGGAAAAAAATTTGCTTTGTTTATTGTGTGGGCAATTTGATACAGGGAAAAGCAAGCAGAGAAAAAAAAACAAGTGTATAAAAAAACAACCTCTGTTTTTTATTCAGCAATCGGTACAAGGTTTTGAATCACATAGTCATCATTTAATGGATCAATAAATGTGGATGTCGTTGTGCACATTAAATGAACACCTCTTGATCCGTTCCTGACTATGTTTTTGAAAAGATAAAATGGTGCATAATCAGATGCAAGCTGCTCTTGCACCTTCAAGAAAAGCTGTTTATATGGTTCCCCGATTTGTAGCTATAGAGGAAATAAATAAGCATTTGTTAATGTTTTTCAATGGTTGAAAAGAAAGTGATCAAGATGCATTTTGTATATATATATATATATATATTGAAAATGGTATTTTGCAATGACAATATTTCAATGCAAGCAATAGGTTTTTATAGTTGCATGGTCGTTTACTGTTTTGCCATCTTTGATGTAGAACTTGAATTGTCGGTTGTTGTGCTGAGCTGCGACAACTATTGCTGCAATTGTGCCAACACCATAGTTATCATTTGAAAATAGGAGTTCAAAAATTGTCATATCTGGAGGAAGTCTCCGTATTGCACAAACTAGACGAATTATTTCGATTGGAGTGTTTTCCAACAGGACGATTGAATATTTTGCATCAGCTCGTTCATATTGACCTTTTTTTTCAATCCAAATTTGCTGATTGAGACACTTTTTCTAGGTTGGAGGAAACTACCAAATCGTTTTATCAAGTTGTCACTAACACTGGATGTGATAGTCATTTGTCTGTCTTTGTCCACCAAGTCTGCATGCAAAATGTTTGTTTTGACAGGATAATTCTGATTTTTGTTTTGTGCAGGGCCATAGATAACCAAAACATCCCCTTCAAATGCACTTCCATAAGTTGTTGTACAGAGCTATATGATAGTAGATGGATGGATTGGTGTTTGATTTATTCTGCAAGTCACATAATCAAGATATGTGAGGAGGTTTAAATTTTCAAAGCAACAATGAACAAAGGTTGATGAAACTATGTATTTGTTTATTAAAAAACTTGAATATATATTGCGCAAAAGAACATGAATGTGAACAAACTCTTGGGATTATCTTTGTTCGATGTTGCATTTCTTCCTGGATCGTTTGTTTTTGAAAATTTATTTCTTGATGCAGGGTTTTCTTATTGTACCATCTCCATGACAGATTCAGATACAACGCAAATCTTCATTTTTTTGTGTTCTTGTCACAATTGTTAAGTAACAAGAATTCTATGCACTGCATTCATGTTAAGACACAAACATGTGAAGCGAGCGTAAAGTGGCATGGCATATTAAAAAAGTATTCAAAATAAAATGGAGAAAATAGCAGAGTAAACATGAATATATTACCTTTTGTATATATAATGCTATACAATTCCAGTGGGAATAAACATGCACAATATTTTTTGTTGAAAAACCTCTCTGGTTTTTGTTTTCTTTTCATTTGTGTTTTTTCCTAGCTTTAGTGTTGACAATGCATCAATTGCCATTTCTCTTTTTCCGATTCTTTGGTTAGTATTTATATCAATTCCCAAGCATTTTTTTCCCCTTTATTTGGGTTGTTTTTCTTTTTTGTTGTTGTGGAAAGAAGCACATAAAACATGATTTTTTAAAAAACAGTTGTTTTTTGTGTGTTTTCGTGTGTGTAGAACAATGAAAAAGCAAAAAAAAATGCTAGTCATATTTTCTAACACCAGGAAAGAAATCCAAATGTATTTGGAATGGTTTGTTAAGGTGGTGTCTATGTTCTGAACAAAAAAGTACGATTGTTAGAAGACTGTGTGTATGTTATAGCAAGTTTTCATGAATAAACTAATTGTCACAACTAAGATGTGCAATAAGGAACAAAGAAAGTAGGAGCTTCTAGTCAACACAAGCAAGCAATCACTGTCCTTTATGAGATATTACAATTATAAGAAGCATCTCACATTCTATGTAAGTGACCCTTTGTCTAAGAAACAAAGACTTTGGAGAATCTATTCCACAAAATCAGCCCAGGCCTCATGCACATATGTTGGACTGCTTATGCAAATAGACTGTCCATAAGGAGTTATGCAGAGAGATGGTCTATCAGGAGTAAGGGGTAAGCATATCAGTTGGGGAAATCAAATGTTGGAGGGGGAGTAATAACTCCCCCACTTTACAGACCAAGCAAGACCCACTGATAACCATTTCTACTATAAATCTCAGAAAACATTTCCATGAGCTGAAAAAGAATTTCCGATAACATAAATGTTTCAGACCTATGAAACAATCTCAACAATATTTTCAAATTCAAAATCAATTTAGTGGTTTCCAGCGTTTCTAGAACAAAGGCATATACATTATAATAATTGCTAATGTAATTCCATAGCCAAAAACTAAAGTCTACTCCTCAATTAAATGGCAGTTTAATCTTTTGCCTATATAATATCAACATTATGTAATATATATCCTCCTCTTATGAAATATAAAATTATGTAATATAGGCAGTTTGAGAAAGTGGGCATGAGGAAATATTTTGCAACAGTTTGTTTAAAAAAAAACAATGGCAAAGGCAATGCCTACCTAAAGTGGGAAGGGAGGCGTCAACCCAACCGCATCTACCATAATCACATTTTCAGCAGGCCACCAATCTAAAGTAGAACAAATGAAATTCTCATCTGGATCATCAATCTTGGCACTTGCATTCACAACAAGACTCACAAACGACCCATCAATTGCCATCTTTGTCATAGCTTACCTCTGCTCTCATAGGTAGGATGTACAATTGATTAATAATAATAGCAAACAAACCAGCAAACCATAGTAAATAAAATAACATATTTTATTTATTTATTTTTATTGTTCAATCCTTCATCCAATAAAAAAATGGAGGTCCAACCAATCAATAGTCTACAGTTCAAATTAATATACAACACCACTGTAGAGACTAAAAAATCATTATCCACTACAGATATGTTTTACAACTCATATATCAAAGAAATATAGATTGACAAGATGAAAATATTCTTAAAACAAGTAGATATAATGAAAAAAAGGTGATACACAAACTACATATAAAAGCAAAACTAGAATGTAAAAACTGGCATAAAATCCTTAACAGAGCTTGAACAAATGTTATATAGGTAGAACTTTATCAAATAGGAACATCAACTAAAGTGTGAATAAAGAGGAGCCTACATCATGGTTAAAATAGATCTCGAGCACTCCCTCCCCCAAATTTTATATAGGAAGAGCTTCCTCAAATAGGAACATTAAATAATGTATGATAAAGAGAGCCTCCATTATGGTGGAATAAATGCCAAGCACTTTCCCCCCAATTATTTTTTTGCACTAAAAGACATAGAAAATTTGCAAGATTTTTGCAACAAAAGGCTATCTTATTACAGAAAATGATAATTGAGAGATGATGCCTCAATTCTATTGATGCTGAAATAGAATATTTGGTCCCATAGAGAAATCAAACACTAGACTATTTTAAGACATAACTGAAAACATCCATTTAAGATGTCATGTATGGAAACCCATTTAAGAAAAACTGTTATCATATCAACAAAGAAATCAAACAAAGAATAGCAAGTCCTCAGCTCTCATAATTTAGCATCGGCTTCTTGTGACAATTGGATTTGAGGTTTTTTCTTCGAAAGACTTGCAACTCTCCCAGAAAATGAAAACAACTAGGAGTACAAGCATCGATTTTTTGAGACACATATAAAAGACCAAGGCATTGAATCCAAAAGCATCGACCAAGTTACAAATAGACTAACACTGAAGATTGAAATGGACAAGAAAACAAATTCTTACCAAGGAAATGCAGATAATGTTAATGGTCAGACTGGCAGAAGCCATGAGGAAAATAGTAGAATTGATAGGACTGTTGAAGAAAGAGGTAGACTAGTGACATAAGAAATACAGGGATATGGAATTTCAAAAACCAAAAACAATTTTAAGATTCCAAAGTGGAAATCACATCCCTCATTGGCGAGGACATTTTAGCTAGGTTCATGGATCCCAATACTAGACTCAAGCAAATTGTTGGACTCCTTTATGTTAGAGGAATTCCAACAACATATGCAATTTTTTAGGACTATAATGATTGAAGACAGAGAATGTGTTTTGGAAACTCTTTATTCTTTATGTATATGTCCTTCATTTTCTGTTTATTACTTCAAAACTATGACAATGTGTTTCCTATGCTTCCTGTACGTGGTCCAGGATGGTAAATTTTATACAGAGATAGTAAACTTATCAAATCAAATGATGACAAGCCATCATAACTGAAGGTATGCACTCGCAGAATGTAGGGGGGACGCATCAAAGAAAACCTACGAGAACATATTGGGAAGCACAGGAAAAAAGGGTAGCACTGGAAGAACACATGGCTATGCACCAGAGCACCCTCTATCAGCTAACCATGCCAAGATAGGCCTCACTAACCCATTAAATGATTCCAATTTATGTCTAATACATCAGTGTTATTTACATATCAAGAAAATTAATTTAAACATGTCACTTCCCGTTTTACATGTAATAAGTGATTTGGTATAAATAAACATACAAGCTAGTAGAGACACCTCGATGGCCATGGCCATGACGAACAATGTGAGACTCACAACCCAAATGGCCATGGCCATGACGAACAATGTGAGACTCACAACCCAAATGCACTAAAGATATTTCAACAGTTCAAACAATAATTTGTAGAAATTTTCATTGCTGCAACCTTCCACAAAAGTTCTCATGAAACATGGTAAATTTTATACAGGGACACTAAACTTACACAGAGAACTGAAAATGCAAATAAAGAGACACATTATTGAAACAACTTCAGCAAAATAGCTCTGTTCATATTTTCTTGTTGCCTACCAAGGAAATGACATACCTTTGTGTTCTTGGGTTTTTAAAAACTCTAACTAGCATTGAACTTAGAGCTTAGGAGGAGAGACATGAGAATCACTCCAAATTCTGGCGGGGATCCATGACAATTGCTAGAATGCCCTGCTTTCCAAGCTATCACAGTCTATGCTGCAACTATGCAAAAGCCATAGAAAAAGGTCATTACCAGTTAAGGCACTGTTGTGCATGTGTTCATATTCGTTATAACTATTGTTCTTCCTAATCTATCAAGCAGAGGGCAGGAGTACATGTAAAATCATTCAGCACAACTGCACGCAGTGAATTAGTTTACAATTTTTTCCTGTAGAATATTTCAAATAAGAATTAACGAGAAAGAAGTAACAGGCTTTGGCATTCCATCTACTGAGTTTATGCTTTTGTTTTTAATAAGGATTTAGCAAGAATGTTGCAATTCCATTTTTCTGACTAATAATAATGATTCGATTCACAACAGACCTGTAAGTTTCTGTGACAATTTTATGCAGTATGTGCTTGTAGACTAGCATCTGAGAAGAATTTAGTAAATGAATTTTCCTCGACAATTAAGTCAATACCAGCAAACATTTAATTCTACAAAATAATAAATTGCCAAAACCATTTTGAACTGGAAAATACTTTCCAATCAAGCTATTGTTTTCTCAAGTACCTTTAATTATATTTTTTTGTCTACAAAGGCTGAGGAACATCCATAAATTTTCCTAAAGTAGTCTGGGACCTACTTTTATGGTTCAAAGAAAACCGACAGTCATTTTTAACTTAACAAAATTCCCTAATACATTGCATTACAAAAAAAACAAATGTACATATTCGTTACCAATTTTAGTCTAATTATTCTACCAGCACGGAATGGTCTTGTTTTAACATTATTTTGGCCTTTTGGGATCAGAAAGAAATTGCACTACAAAAAAACAAATGTACATATTCGTTGCTAATTTTAGTCTAATCATTATACCAACACATAATGACTCCGTTATCAATATCTTGGCCTTTTGGGATCAGAAAGATCACATATAGAGAAAAGAAGAAAATCAAACTCAAAAAACAAGTCAGGAGTTGTGCAAGCAGATATAAAACAATTATTTACCAAATAAAACAGAGAACTACAAACTGAGCTTCTTTCAGCTCCACCCACCTTGTTCAAAAAACATATTTAGTCGGTCCAAAGGCATTATGGCATTTAAAGAATTAATTGTAGAAATGATGTTACTTTACAGGGACTGAACTACCAAGCCTTGTATGGCAAACTCCACATTTAAGAAATAGATTTTTTATCAAAGCTAGGCAGACATAAACTGAGGCACAGAGAACTTTAATTTCCAGCTAACAACACTCATGAAACAACTGGAAAGCAAGGCATCCACATTCCATGTTAGAGACTATGCTAGCATGAAATATCAACTATACCAATATTTGTTTGGCACCCAAAAGAATAGTAGTTTACTTCTCATCTCAAATTGGTATTGCTTTTCTTACCAACGAACAGTATAAAATGTCCAAATCAGGCATCAAAGATTAATTTAAAAAAAAAAGCAAGATAGAAAAATCCCATGTATATATCTGAAATATTTTTTCCTTTAACAAGTGGGACACATCAAAGTTTAAACTTTCAAGGAAGGAAAACAGTGTAGACAAGGTCCTTTTAAAATTAGGGCACATCTAAACTCATTTAACCTAACGACGAGGATATCAGGAAGTCAAGGTCCATTGTTCATAAAAAAGAGTCCTTGCTTGTGACATATCTTGCTTTCCAGACCAAGTTAGATGAAAAACCCCATTTTGGACTTTGGAAAAAAGAAAATATGGAACTACCTCACTCAATCAGAGAGTGGACATATGGCATATCACAATTATTTTCTCCTTTTTCTCCTAAAACTACAACACTTATCACATTCCACCATATTGTATCAACTTATTTTTTCTTTTTTTCTCCTTTTTTCACCTGGTAAGGTACAAGCCATCAAGCCATACTGGTGGGGAAACCAAAGCAAGAATGAAAACAATAAGAAAAATATAACCTGGAGGATGGCTCAACACTATGTTGACCTCACCAGTGAACCAATGCCCCATTTACAATTTCATGAATTTGAAAAATCTCATATCACAGGTATTTTTCAGTTCAGATAACACATACTTGGTGGGTGGATAGTGTTGCCGCCTTTCACACACTTGGGTCACATGGTAGAAATCTTCAAGCCACTCGGTGTGTCCTTGGGGGCAAGTCTCGAGTCAAGGCTGTCACCTTGTTCTTGACTCCTCCGTTTAGGCTCAACTCCTAACGAAGCCAAGGGGGGTAGACCTTATTAAATTACTAAGGATGATTACTTAGTGTTGTGATGTTTAAACTGACTGAGTTATTTAGGAGTTTACAATTTAACTATCGATAATCACAGATGGCAAGATGTAAAAGATGAACACACGAAAGCACAATACTGAGACACAATATATATATATATATATATATAAAGCAAGAAGTTAACCAGTGCCTTAGAATGGAGTCAAATCAATAAGATCAATGTGCTTGAATGTGCTTGGAGTGAATGTTTTGAGATTGCATCTTGGTATGTTTTAAGTTAAAATTGGATTATGAGTTGATTAAATTAGGCAAAAGGGGGACTTCAGATATACCCGAGAGTACTTGGAGTATGTCCAAAACTAAACCTTTACGGCTACCCGCAAGGAATATGTGGGCTGAAATGGAGTCTCTGGGGCTATTGTTCGTAACGCACCCTTTAGGGTGTGACAGAGATCGGTGCCCCGAGGTCACTTTTCAGTAAGTTCCCGCTTCCTTTGGGTATTTTTCCACCGTAAAGGTTTGATCTAGGTGTTGGATTTTCACTTGATGGTTTGTCAATTGGGGAGAGTGAGTCCTAATTATGCTAGTCACCCAAGTTTTTTTGATACAGCTTGACTGATCGGATGAACCGCAGCCAAGTGCAGAGCATACACACTGGAGTCTTGTAAATTTTAATAAGTTTTAAACTGGGTGTTCTTTGTTTAAAAGAAAACCCTCTAAGAACCTCTTTCGATCCAAGTGGATCTCAATCAGGGAATCAAGGAGGGGTTAATTTTATAGTTGCTGATAAACAAATAATAGAAAAAAGCAAACAGATACACAATTCTAGTTTCTTAATTAATCCTACCACAAGTCTCTTTCCCCTTTCGGGTCAATCGGGAAATCGTGGGGTAAGTATTATGATAGCTTTGAGATGTACAATATGGAATATGGAATTAATAGCAAAATCAAGTATACTACCCTGCAAATTAGATCAATGCTAGTAAAAAAGAAATAAGCAAAAAACGACGAAAAGGGCACCGACGCAAATCCCCCCAGGGGGGATGGGGAATGGGCTCAAAAGACCCTATTCCAAAAATGATTTTATTTATTATTGGTTACAGAATCAGCGTACTGAAATTATCAGAAAATTCTTGGTCCTTATACAGGCTGAAACCAAGACTTTACAACTTTGGAAAATTTTTGAGTTTTTTGGTGAAAAGGGAGACCCTTGGGGGGATTTGAACGCTCCTGAGGCCACTTCGGACAGCAGCTTCCTTTCCCTTCTATCAGACCTGCTAAAATACAGTGAGCATATTAGAATAACAAATTTCCAAAAGCACTTTAAGAGTACCTTTGGATCAGCCTACCTTATCTCACAAAAATGAAGTTAAAACTAGCTAAACAGGCAGAAAAGGAACCAAGCAAAGCAAGATTTCATTGGGATATTGGATTGCTGTTTGTGAAGCCAACAAAAATGCACTGATATTGCAGAATATTGAATTTTATAACAGCGAAAGGAAATCTAATGCATGCGATCTACAAGTTTCCTTTAAATTTTCATGCAAAAAAGATGATTTCCCTACAGCTAGATCTAGGATGCTTATGAAACTTTTTTAAGTGCAAGATCTAGGATATGAGCTATGAAAAATAAGATCTATGTTTATTTTACTTTGATGAAACATATCCAAATGGAATCACAGCTATGAACTGAAAAAGTAACCGGGTAAAGTGTTGATTTTGAGGGAGGAAGAAGAGGAGAAAAGTGATGGTTTCCTTGAAGATCCGTAGTGGAGCTTTCAGGTGGAATGACGAGGGAATATGCCTTTGAAATGTTTTAAGGAGAATGAAGAATCAAACTATATCAGCATCCTCTCCAAAGTATGAACCTGCAACTCAGCTGAAATCAAAGAACTTGCCAAGAAACTTGTGAGATCCGATTAGTACATACAAAGAGATTCAAGATAACATGCATATAAGCTTATAGGACATGCTAAATATAGATCTCTAAACATGCAACCAAGGAGAGTGACAGTCAATAAACTTATTGAACAACACCTTTCCTATCAAGATTGTAATAAGCTAATTACCAATCTTAACCACAGATCTATAAGAAATTAGCAGAAAATGACCACAGATACAGGTTACCTCAGTAAAACAATGGCAATAATCATCCACACATGTAATGGCACCACACCGTATTGCCTCCAAATATTTTCTTTATTTCAAATGCAGAATTACAACAATACAATAGCAGCAACACCTCAATCCTAGTTCTAACTAGCTTGGAAGAGGAGGCTGTGCCTGGATATATACAAATTACAAGCCATCTAGCCTAGGGGGGCGCAAATACCAAGGAGATAGACCAAATATGCTGATGGAGAGTCCATCAATGCCTGATCTGTGTCTAACTGAGCCAGATCTGAGTCTCACTGAGTGCAATTGTCAATCGGAGAGCTGATCTGACTGCCACCTCAACCCGTTGACTGAAGCATCCACCAAAACTCATCCAGATGAGCCAAAAAGTGTTGAGGAGAGAGGGAGGGTGAAATTCCCCATAAAGGATGTTGAAGATCAACTCTGGATCTGATTTGATCACCTCCTTCAGTCAAGGATTTGTCAGATCTAGTCAATCTGCTTCAGATCTGATTGATTTCAATCAAATCGGCTGAGGATCCACTGATCTATGATTTTGGATTTGCTCCATTATTCATCAATTTATTAATTAAAATAATCAATAATTCATTTTTGAGGCTTTCTGACCTGAGTGATGGAAAATCACTCAAAACTAGGAAATAGTGGGTCCATGGGTTTACATGGTGCTCTTAGCTTGAAAATGAGCACCTACATGACTGAAACTGATTATTTGGCCCACTTTTATTACAAAATCAATTTTTCCAATTAAACTATTAAAAATAGCCTAAGTTTTGGAAAAATTAAATTTTAATAAAAAACACTAAAAAAACTAAAAAATTAAAAAATTAAAAAACACCAAGGGGGACTTAGACATGTTCATATGACTCAAAAATGATGTCTAGCATGTCTATACATTGACACATAGACTCTAATAACCTCAATAGGCCTAAATGCCAAGCCGACCACCCCAACTTTGGAGGTATGGAGTGAAACACTCAGAAATTATCAGTCGTTTATTCAACAACCAATAATAACCAAGGGAAAAAACCCCCTGGGCTGATCGGATTGACAAATGAAGTCTAAGAGACCGAGTCTTTTACAGACACTATCATGCTAGAACATTTATTACAATTCCCCCATGGGCTATGAACATGTGATATGATACAACAAGCACTTCCCAGAAGTACTTCCAAAGGTCATTTTGAAGTTCGAACAAGTTAACCCTGTCCAGTTCACCGGGCTCACTTGATAAAAACCACTAAGTACAACTTAGGTGGTAACAGATAGCTCGACATTCCATCGATCTCTCCAGTGAGACAATGCGAGTAGACAATTTTATCCATTTTTTAATCCCATATCAAATATTTTAACTCCTTACAATATTTGCAATATCAGCTTTATAACCATTGACTATCAAAGGCATGATTGAGCATTATTTATTCCATCAAAATCACCCACAAACTTACACCTCGCCTTTATCTAAGAGGAAATTAGCACATATACGACCATTAACACGACTTCACACCTTAGAAAGACTATGTTAACAAATAATGACAGAGAACAAACTCACCCAATCTTAAACCTGGATCATCATGGTAGCAAGAACTCCAGTCTTCCACTAAACCACAACTTGATAGAGTATCATAAAGGATACACTATATCGTCAACAACATTGGCAACAAATCATCCTTAGGAGACGCCACTACCTTGTAGCTAACCCATTTCCATAAAGATAACCCTCACAACCACTATAGGACAACACAAAACACAAAAACCTAGGAAAAAATAGAAATAGGAAATAACCCTAAACATGAAAAGCATATCTTCAAACTGCCACTGTAGACACAGGGGCTTTCCATGCTATTCTCCTTGTCTTCCTCTTGGAAGATGCAACATTCACCCAATTTAAATGTGGCAACACCATCATCACATCCAGATCGATCAAACGTAGATTGAGAAGGAGGCCCATCTGAAATCAGGGGCAATTCTTCTTCTTTCAAGCTCGCAGACTCGCTTTTCTCAAACTTTGAAGGAGACCCAATTTTTAACCACATTCCAACATACCATCAACCAATCAAATTGGACCAAAATTGTTCAATTGCATATAAAATTATTTACTTTTGAAGAAAATTTATATCTATTCAGCGACTATTTTCAACAAACCCAGAAAAAATTATAAGGAAAATGACCCAACAAGTCTTCCACCTCAATTCACGGGTATATATTATACCACACGAGAAGTTATCAAAGACACCCAAATGAGCATAACCCATCAGCCAATAAAGAAATCGAAAATGATTTTCCATTGTAATTAAAAAAATTAGAGTGGATGGCCTGTAGATGCCAGTTGCAATTGTTGTAACTCCACTAAAATAAAACTCCAAGGCGAGAAATAATCCAAACCCACCTCAAATATACATCCATTACGCTAAATAGTTCAAACCCTGCTTAGATAAATCTCCTAGAAACTAAGATATTCAAACCCAACACAGATAAAGCTCCAAGAAGCTAACATATCCAAACCGAGATCAAACATATTTCAAAGAAACACAATGCACAATAGAAAATGCCAATTTTCAACAAAAATCCCACAGACAATTTGGAATCCATTCCTTGAACACCAGAGTTCTTCAATGAATTTAGAATTTAGCTACAAACGAATACAACGGTGTAAATTATTCAGAAAGTCGCCTCAGAGCTCTTACCACTATGTAAAGAGATCATTGTAGCAGCCAATACTGATGACTGGAAACCGGGAAGTGAGAGCTAAGAGTTCATGAACAAACATGAGAATGAATTGGCTTAGTTGAAATAGAAAATTAAACACCACAGTAGTTTTTATGAAATCCAACCCCCACTGTCCACGTCGTCATTGACATGATCATCCATAATACCCATTACAGCCCTGCTATAAATAAACTAAGCGGGGAAAATCCATAATACCCATTACGACCATGTAATAAATTAATGGAGCAGCCGAAAATTAAAATACAGCTTTCAGGGACTGCGCCATACCGTCGTAATATAGGCCTTTTAAACCTTTAGTTCTGTATAATTTCAAACAGGTCTTGATCACATGTAGTAGAGGCATGATTGCTAGCTACCCATCATATACATGGAACATGAAGGACCTGGTTGTTATTATGTGGTGGGAGTTGGACCCAACGCATTACGAAGGAGCTCTGTGTATGGCCCTGTGAGCATGTCCCTTCTTGAAGTGATGTTGTACCGAAACATGAATCCAAAGAATATGTGGTTCGAATATGTACTGAACCATGCTTTGTACCTCTTCTCTAAGGAGAAAATTAAATGACAGTGAAATATGGTTTAAATGACAGTGAAATCTGGTTCCGTGCACCTTAGCACCACCAACACAGAATACGAGGACATTTAATGCGCGTTAATGGAGGCTTTCATCACCTTTGCCACCTATGCCTAAGGATGGCAATCCAGAGCTTACGTCACCTAACCATCTACCAATCACAAAATTAAAAAATTAATTAATTAAATTTATTTTTAAATCTTTCAAAGTTAAACATTAGCATTTTTTTAAATTTAAAAATTGTTACAGCCAAATTAATAGAGCTGAGCCATATATAAATGTCCCCCCATCGGGGACATAATAACTGGGAATGCCATCTGATAAAAGGCAATTTTTTTGGTTCTTATTTTGTTATACGAATTTGGATTCATTATTTTCATTAATGAATTTTTTTTTGCAATCTAGCTTCGGCCATATCAATTTTTATGATGGCTGGAATTTTTGGGTGTCTTTTCTTAATTAACTCATCTCTAAGGAGATTGAACTCAGATCCCCTTAGAACCACACCTTAACCAAATAAGCTAGCGAAATTTGACTCATTAATGGAATTTAAACTATAGAATGGTACTTTTTATTCCACAACTAAAACAAAATGGACAACTTTATATATAAATAAAACTACAATTTATAGTGGTTTATGAAAGTAAGATATAGAAGTTAGATATGTATAGAATATGCATTAAATCTAAATCATGTAGGTATCCTCAAAACTAAAAACACAGGGAATGCATATAATCTTATATAACATCTCAAAATAAGATAAATAATTTTTAGATATGTATAGAATATACACTAAACATAACATATCATTTTTCATGCAAGTATCAAAAAAATAAGAAACGCATATAATTTTACACATCTCAAATCGATAAGAAAATGTTCATAACATAACATATCATTTTTCATGTAAATGTTCATAACATAACATATCATTTTTCATGTGAGTATCCTAAAAACAAGGAATGCATATAATCTTACATAACATCTCAAAGCAATAAGCAAATGTTTATAGAAATCTATGATGAACAAAAATGAAAAATTTCAAAACCCCAAAATAAATTAATCTATAAACATTTATAAAATCATCCTCTCCATGATGTCATCTATGGGATGTACCTACTACACGTAGAAGTCCTTCTTTTGATAGAGAATAAACAACAACATTGATTTCTTTGTATAGGTTATGAAAAGAGATTTCATGTGTCACTAAATCATCATATAATGACCTTCAAAAAATATAATGAAGATATTTTTCCTTCTTCATCCAATCAATAATAAGTAAAAGGTTGCCAAAAATATGAATTTTTTGAATGCCCAACCTGGATGCCAATTTGAGCCCGACAATCCTAATGTGTATCTTAGAGGCAAAGTATCCTCACAACACCTCCCATCTGAGGATTTATCCATATTGCCCCATCAAAATAGACACATGCCCAATATTTGTTAATAACTTCAAGAATTATGTATTTGGATTTGATGAATTGACCATCTTGGTTGAAAGAATTTAGGATTTCTTAGTTCATTTTTTCACACATATGCAAATTGAAATAAATTGGAAAATCCTTGTTAAAGAATTTAATATTGATACCTTAGAAGACAAAATACTATCTTCAAATATGATACCATTGCACATAAGCCAAATACCCCATGAAGAAATAAGAGGGAGATATTTAAATTCTTTGTTACCAGTATTACAGAATCAAGAGAATAATGCAGATTCAACAATTACACCATCCTCGACAGAATACAACTGCAACTAAAATACCAATCTCCTTCCACACATCACTAGTAAGAGGGTGTTGAGAATGTAATTGTCATTGATGTCAAAGGTGTTCACGATTGACAAAGAAATAACCAGTGGATATGATGGCAGGACAAGCTCAGTGAAAGACAAAGGTAGTGATGACATGGCATTTCATAGATGATGATATGGCATAGACAAAACTGTTAGAACAGTCACAGAGGATTTTCGCAAAGAAATCATGTAGATTTGCAAAGTCATGGTGAGATCTGCATTCGATCTGAAATCGATGGCCAGGAAGTGTCCCGCATGAGATCCAATGGTTAAAAATCAATTCCGCAAAGGACATGCTGAAAAGGTGAAGTTCCGCAAAAGAGTATAGATCGACGGTCGAGATTAGATCCACAGAAGATCTAAGGTTGAGAAGAGTTCTGCAAGTGTATGAAGATTTACGACTGAGGCGCATTTCACAATAGATCTACGGTCGTAGGAGGGTTCCGCAAAAGAAGGAGTGTGAAAGAAGAAATCCGAATTTGAATAAGAGGTCAATGGTCATGGTTGAATCCACAATTATCAGATTGACGATTAGAAGCGCAACCGAAGCAGATCGACAGTTCAAAAAAGCGTTGTGGGAAAGTCGTTGCGAGAATGAAAGTGTGGTTGTGGAACAACGAAAATCAAAAGGTCGACGTCGTGAAAAATTGATTTTCCAACTTCTGCATTCTACAGTGTGGAACTTCAGAAAGCAGAGAGTCGAAATTGTGAAAAATTGAGTTTTCGACTTCCGCATTCTGCCTTGCGGAAAAGGAAAATGCATAAAGACAACGACGGAAGGACCGTTGCAGGAGTGGAAAGGAAGAATGGAAAAAGTAAAAAAAATTGAAAGTTGTGTTTCTGTAGTATGCATTCCGCAATGCAGAAAGAATCCCATGGAAAGGCCAGTTCGGAGAGCAGAAAGCGGAAAATTGCTAAAACACTGTGGGAAATAGTACAGTTCTGCGTTCTGCATCTCACGATCCGAAAGATCGACGGTCACAAAGAAGCCCATAGGAAATCAACGGTGCAGAATGATTGGGGTGAAAATATTAGTGTGGAAGCAGAAATTCCGAAATGACATTTAGGAAAAGTCACAAACCCGTGTTTCGCTATCCACATTTTATCGAAGATCAATGGTCACAAAGAAGCCTGCAGGAGATCAACAGTGCAGACCGTTT
Source organism: Pseudotsuga menziesii (assembly GCA_001517045.1). NCBI lineage: Eukaryota > Viridiplantae > Streptophyta > Pinopsida > Pinales > Pinaceae > Pseudotsuga > Pseudotsuga menziesii. The sequence continues at coordinate 124,956 of LPNX010464043.1, forward strand.
GGTGCAGAAATCTAAGTGCGAAAAGACACCTTGAGAACGGTTGGTTCGGAAATCCGCATACCACATCTCATATCAGATCTACGGTTAGGAAACAACCCGGGACTAAGATCAATGGTTCAGGATGATTTCAGAAATAGAGAGTGGGAAAGAACGCGACTGAAAGGTTAAACTGTAAATTGATTAACATGAGATTAGGATATGCCCATAGAAGATAAGTTCACGTGAGGTAGTCCACAGGGAGCTCACAGATCAAAAATGATTAAGAAGTTCTTCATTATTTAATTAAAAATCGTGAATAGTAGATTGTTGAAGAAGGTGTGACTATCAGATATGAAAGGGCATGATTTTGAAAGGGCTTGTTTCCATAATGAAGAGAAGTGTCTATAGGAAGCATGAAGATATTTATTAACCATATAATTGAAGGAAATAACTTGTCTCTGTGATTGCGAATGACAGAGTTTAAGAAGTGAATTGTAGGTTGATAAAAATCAGTCTAGGGTGGCATGGTGGTGCTAGGGAAGACTATAAGTCTACAAAGGGTGTCGTAGCATCCTTGTCTATTGTAGCAGGAAGAAACCAAGGGTGTTGGAGAATCCTTGTCTATTGTAGCAGATAGAAACCTAGGGTGTTGAAGCATCCTTGTCTGTTGTAGCAGGAAAAAACCCAGGATGTTGTTGCATCCTTTATGTAGTAGAAGATAAAGCAAATTTTGTAGATTCATCTTATTAATGAGTTTGAATTGGTGGTTTTATCTTTGAGGTTTCCACGATAAAATTTGTGTCTGAACCTGTTTGATTCTTTGTGTGTTTTTAGTTTTTAAAAAGAAAAAGACAATATTGATTCACCCACCCTCTCAGTATTGTGGGATAATCCAACAATTGGTATTAGAGTGGGTTCCTTCATCATAGTTTAACCACTGGAAGGTAGATCCTATTTAAAAACCACTATGGATCAACAAGAAGGTTTAGCCACCAACAAACATCCATTGTTCACCGGAGAAAATTATGCTTACTGGAGTGTGAGAATGAGGTGCCATCTGATGTCCCTAGGATGGAAGGGTTGGGGTGCAACTATAAAGGAATATAGGATAGATGACCAAGCACCTATCGACGAAACATAACTGGGCCAATATGAAGGTAATTCCAAATCCATTAATGCAATCCTGAGTGGGTTGACAAACTCTGTATTTACAAAAGTTATGAGACGCAAGAATGCCGAAGAAGCCTGCGATAAGTTAAAAATTATCTATGAAGTAGCATTTAAAGTCAATGAATCCAAGATTCAAAAATATAAAGGGCAGTTCAAGAGCCTTTAAATGAGAGAACAAGAAAATATTGGGGAATACCTTTTAAGAGTAGATGAAGTTGTTAATGCCATTAGAGGTCTGTTGGCCTGATTTTATGAATCAGAGTCAATAAGGAGATTTTGTCCACACAATCAGCTTAGAGCAGCGTTCGGCGTGTTTGGTTTAACAAAACCTCGCAGGTTGTGGTCCTGCTTCCAGCTAGTTTATCTCTTAAGGAGAACTTAAAACCAGCAAAATCTAACCTAATCTAATCTTATTCTACCTTAATGCCTAAAAATGTCCTAAGTTTGCTTTCTTAAGGAAAGACTCGATTGTTTTGGGAAGTTTTCTAAATATGAAAACTTACTTAAAGTATATAGAATGATTTAACAGTGCTAATTTATAAAATAATAAAATAAATCTAAAACTAACTAATCTATCTATCCTAATTAATCCTATCTCAGCTGAGAGCAAGTTTGAAACTATATTAATTATTAATCAATAACAGAACACTAAAGTGTGATCTAAACAGACATATTTAAATCATAACAAAAGTTACTCTGTTAAGTAGAAATGAAACTTAACTAATAGACACACAGTCAACTTTCAATTCCTAAAGACTGATCAATAATTAATTATCAAGACAGTCATTTGAATTAGAAATAATGTTTATTTAAAATTCACTGTTAACATACAAATGAAAATTTAAACAAACATAAAAGCATCTCACTACCACTAATGTTTATAGTGAACATACTAATAAACATAATCATAATGAAACATTTATCCAAAAGAAACTAACTTGAGATGACAAAGTGTAACAAATTTTGAAACATCAATGTGTCACAGCACACAGAGTTTATACATAAACAAAAAGAGAACAGACTGAAATATAAGTATATAAAATCCAAAAATGAAATACCAGTCACAGTATCATTTGCAGATGTCTAGTATTACTCATATAATAGCTTCAGCTTCAAATATGATGAAAGACTAGTAATAACATATATTTCAAATAAGTTTCTTTCACACTCCATCCATCCTGAGTTCTTCAAAACTCATCACTTAAATACTACTAAAAGTTGGTTTTGCAGTAAAAACTGTTTGCCACATTATAGGAATAGCTAACCAAAAAGGCATCTATTTACACCTATTACTAAAAATAAAATCGACTAGCCTGAGTCGAAGTATCACATAAAACTGCATGATCATTGATAAAATTCCCTTTGGTACGAATCAGCCACCTCCACATGCCATTGTATAGCCACGTCCTGCGCTTCTGGAAGAAAACTTGATAATGAGAT
>LPNX010464043.1:129255-143747 GCA_001517045.1 Pseudotsuga menziesii
TACACCACTAATATATATAAAAAAACCTTTAAACATCCTATCGACACATTAGACCATCATATAGGGTATATATCATATGTAAAAGTTTCATATACAAACAACATCTAGTCATTAACTATGATATTTACAATGTTCAAAATAGGGTTTTATATAAGGTTAATCTTGAAATTCTCTTAGTCTAAAGACTAATAATACCCTACTTGACATATAATGTGTTTTATAAAAATTTCTCTTGGCATAAATCTTTAAGTCACATAAATTCACTTATGATGATTTCAATAATATAATCAGAATGTATGAAACTTATCTGACAATTAAAAGCCAAGTTTTATTTCAAATTTCTTTCAGCCCTGAGATCATTAAATCATTTCTTTTTTGATTGAGAACAACTTCAGAATCAAAGATTCTGAAGGTGCTCTTTTATAATTTTAATTTTGATAAAATCATATAAGAGCTGATCTCTCTTCATTTTATCAAGAAATGAAGAGGTTGTTGCTGGCTGCCAACAAGGTCTTGGTGGAAAATTAAGAGAAAAAGAAGTTATGAGCAAGGTACTATCCACTAAAGTATGATTCAAAAGTATCCACCCTAGAAGAATGACATGATCTTGAGTAGGTGACAGTAGATGAACTTCATGTAATCTTTATTGCATATGAGATGAGAACATGTCTAAATGAATCTTCAAAAATGGAAGCATCTTTTAAAGCCTCATCCAAAAATCAAACAGAGAACCTAGATGATGAGGAAGCTATTTTTATTAAAAAACTTGAGAAGGGAACTGGAAAATATAAATGAAAGTTACCTTTGAAATGTTTTAGCTGTGGAAGAATTGGATATTTTTCTTCAAAATGTAGTTACCCTAAAAAGGATGATAATCACGAGAGATAAACGTCAAAATACAGGAAAGGTAAAACAGGAAACAAGAAGAATCCCTATGAGAAAAAGAAAATTGTCTACACCATGGAAGATAGTGAAGATGGAGATACAAGTGAAGATAAGGAAGTTGAGATTATATTCATGGGTCTAGATACTCAAGCTTCAAATGATGACTCAGATGAAGAAGGTGAAGTAGAATTAAGAGATGAACTTGTTAGCGCTCTTGAAGAACTTGAGAAATGCATAAAAAAGAACAAACAATCAAAGTCATATCATTAGTGAACTGGAAGCTCAACTTCTAGATGCCAAAAGGATTGAGGAGGATCTAAACCTACAGCTCAAAAAGAGAATACAAGAATCTAAGAAACTTGAAGAATAGATCATACAATTCAAGAAAAATCTTGATGAAGGATCTATAAAATCAAAATTTGAAAATAGCTCAATGATTCTATACGACATCCTGAATAGCCAAAGAGCATCAAGTGATAGATATGAATTGTGTTTTAACAAAGAAAAGAAATCGGACTGTATCTTTTTTACTAATCAAGGATGAAATAAAAAAAGTTATGCTTGAGCACTAAAGAGTCTAGTGAAAAAGGAAGAGAGAAAGAAAATTGCCCCAAACTCTTAAAATAAAACTAGAAATAATATGGTGCCTAAGGGACCCAATAGATATCTGCAGAACTTTTTAGGTCACTATTACTCCTGTAATAACTTTGGTCATAAATCCTTAAATTGCAGAGCTAATAGGAAAGTTCCTGAATACAATAAGAAGTTATCAAGTAATAAACCAAAAGAAAATCATAACCTTTTTACACTTCTTAAAAAATATGGCATTGAGTGTTACAAATGTAACAACCATGGACATATAGAAAGAGATTGTAAACTCGTGACTCCCACAAAGAAAACTATTGCAATTAGGTCTCAAGACACAAAACAAAAGAAGTATTGGACGGAAAAAGAAGAAAAGGAAAGTTCCATGATTGCTCTATGTGCAACAAAAAATAAAAACCTATGACACTTAGACAGTGGGTGTTCAAAACATATGAATGGTGACCCAAACAAATTCATAACACTAAAAGATAATAAGGATAAAGTCACTTTTGGAGACAACCTTCCTTCCAAGATAATTGGCAAAGGAATAGTTGTTGTTAATAATAAGATAAAAGCAGAAAATGTATTACTAGTAGAAATTATCAAGCCTAATCTCCTCAGTGTAAGTCAAACATGTGATCAAGGGAACATCTGTATCTTTACTAAGATAAATGTGAAATTAGGAAAAAAGAATCGGGAAGAGTTGTTAACATGGCCTTAAGAAACTCAAACAATGTGTACATCCTAGAAAATGAAAATCAATGTTACTTGAGTATGGTTGATGGAAGTTGGTTAGGAACAGAAGGTTGGGACATTTAAATTTTGACAATCTTGTCAAAATAAGTAAGAAGGAAGCTGTAAGAGACTTGCATAAAATTTTAAATCCTCTTAACTCATCTTGTAAACATTGTCAACATCAGAAGCGAACTAGAGCCAATTTTAAAACAAAAGAACATATGGCCTCACATCATCTAGAAATAGTGCACACAGATATCTGTGGACCAAGAAGAACTAAAATGCTACAGGGGGAATATTATTTCATGCTGCTCATTGACGATTACATAAGGTTGACTTGGGTGAAATTCCTCAAAGAAAAAACATAAGCCTTTGAGAAGTTCAAAATATTCAAAGCAATGGTTGAAAATGAGGCACATATGAACATCAAATGTCTTAGATCCAACAATGGGGGAGAATTTACCTCAAATGAGTTCAATGATTTTTGTGAGACACATGGAATTAAGAGGCAATTTTCAGCTACAAAATATCCTAAGCAGAATGACGTCGTTGAAAGGAAAAATAGAACAGTCCAAGAGGCTGCCAGAACAATGCTAAATGAAGCAAAGCTGTCAGATGCATTTTGGAAAGAAGCAGTATACACAACTTTCTATATACTTAATAGAATATAACTCAAAGTAAATAAGGATAAGACCCCTTATGAACTACGATATGGGAGCGTTGATGTATTTGTAACTTCATAATGTATTCACTTGTATATCTTATGTATTGTACCCCGATGTTTATTCCGGGAAGTATCTATAATGTAATTGAGTCATGTCATGTCCCGATGTTCCGATTGAGAGATTCAATAATGTAAACAAGTCATGTAAAGTCATTGAGGTTAGCCCTCCATTGTAATTCAGAGAAATAGTCCCCACAATTGTGTCAAGGTTAACCTTCCTTGTTGATCGGAGGGAAAAGTCCCCACAGTTGTGGGGCACTAGGGTTATTAGACTCTCCTAGAGATGTCGGCTCTAGTAAGTAATTGTTAAGTGGGGCCGACATGTTAAAGTCAAAATTAAGTGAATGGAAGAATATAAATAGAGAGTGAGCCTCCCTATTTATCACACACACACTCACTCATTGGGGCACATGAGTGAGAGAGAAGTAGCTCTCTCAAGTGAGAGAGAGAGAGAGAAGATGTGGAGATAATCTTTATGTTTTCGGGTTTTACTGCTGCTATTGGTGCTCATTCTATTTCTAAGGAATTTGCGGCGTTTTCTCCTTTATGGTTTCCCCGAGGAAAATTATTTGTGTCTCTTATCTCTTGTGTTTTATTGCTGTGCATGTTATTTTATTAGATAAGATCCTAAGATCATAATGCTAGCTTGAATGATAAAATTATAACATGGTATTAGAGATAACCTGAGAAGAAGACATTGTGTAGCTGCAGAAGCTAGGGATTCTTACTTTTTTGGTCTCTCTCCACAATCCATCATCAAAAGTATGCTAGTATGACTCTCCATTGAAGGGCACATCTTTCTGTCGAAGCAGAATTTGATTTCGAACATTTTCAGTTTTTGGTGCGGGAAATTAGGGATTCTTACAGAAGAGGAATTTTTGAGTGAGCTCAGCAAAGGATTTATCTCCTCATCAAAATCAAAGTTTAGAGACCTGGGTCGATATTTTTGTTGGGTGTAACTCCAAAAAACTCAAACCCTATTTTGACCCCGAGCTGGACAAACCCTAAAATACTAAAACTGATAAGTGTTGGTACATTAGCTATATCTTAGAATTGTAGAAGGCTCAGGAGCTAAAAATTTCACAGGCCGAATATCAAAATCTTGATTTACAGTGTATCCAAAATTCAGCCTCATATTCGCTATATTCTACTGAGATATGATCCCTCCAAGTTAGGGTTCCGTCCTCTTCCGGGATTCATCCCTAAACAAGACACCTGGGGAGAATTCCTATATCTCGGGATACCAAGGTCCAAATGAAATTTCTAAAGATGTTATAGAAAGGGAACAGACTTTACTTTCTTTGATCCAATTTTCATACCCATAAGAGGAAACAGTGACACGTGGAAGTCTGTACAACTTCGCTATGTTGAACAGTCCTGAAACAGATCACCTTGGTAAAATGCTCATAAGTCCAAATTGGTGAAACCAATTCTGATGAAACCTTTGATGTTGGAACAGGGACAGGTGAGGCTACCTTAGTACAAATTTTCAAACATATAGGAGTATTGATTTCAGATATATAGTAGAAACAGTATCCAACATTTATGCAGAAGAAATTGAAAAACTAGGGCTTCCTGTTCCGAGAGCTTCTCTCCACTGTTTTCAGAAAAGGAGTACATTGGATAGCTCACCTTGAAGATATATACCTTTCTATTCAATCATATCTGAAATATTCCAAGTTTTGAAAATTATGGTTTCTATGACAAACCCTAGATCAGCCAGCTCCAGAACCAGGACGGACACCTCAAATCGGTAAGATCTAATATTTTGCTATTTTCATTTGAGGTTCTCATTTCAAAGTGATATATCACATCATATTGATGATAAGCTTGGTGAAATTGACAACTTCCAAGCATGGAATTATATGATCTCTTTGAAGAAAATGAACTGGAAACCTACATGAGTAGAGAGGTTCCAATTCCAGAGGGAGATGAGGCTCAAAGCCTTACACAAGAAGAAATTGGTCAAGGCCAAGAAGATCATTGTTGATTCAATCACATATCAACTTGTACCACAAGTGTCTTCCCTAAAGACACCGAAGAAGTTTGATTCCTTGACCAAGCTATTTGAAGGGAAGAACATAAATCAGAAGATGACTTTGAGAAAACAGTTGAAGAATGTGAAGATCCATAATGCAGAGACCATACAGTCATACTTCACAAGGGTCTCTCAAATCAAAGAACAACTTGAAGTAGTAGAAGAAGAAGTGGAGAATGCAAAAGTGGTGATAACCACCTTGAATGGCCTCTCAGGATCATGGGATTCATTCATTCAAGGAATGTGTGCCTAAAGGAAGTGATTACCTTCAGTAGACTATGGGAAGAGTGCACACAAGAAAAAGAAGCTCGACTCATAATAAGAAAACAGAAGATGGGAGCAACTGAAGATCAAGCTCTCACCATCCAAAGAAGATCCCTCAAGCGATGATGAATATGAAGAACTAAACTCTTGAAGAACCTCTTATCCATCTTAGCATTTGGATGAGAAACGATGCTATTATGAATGAAGAAGATGATGAAGGTGAAGGCTCAAGAAGGAGTCTACCCACGAAAAAAATAAAGATAAGTATTCAATTGTCATTTCATGATATTGTTTTGTTATGCATTTGTTTATATTCAGTTAATGTACTATGCATGATAGAATGTTTGCATTAATGACATTATACTACTAATATGCATATGATGGGTAAGTAGCTCATGGTTCTATACAAATCTCCATTGCTGCTTATCTAGAATGAAACCTCTTTGCTGACATATTGTATTAGTGCACAATCTCAATGTTGTCTTGGTAGAGATGGAAGGCATCTAGAAAGTTTCCATGAGATATGGATGAATGTTGTATTGGCTAAAATAGTTGCATAATCATATATCTTGATGAAAAATAATTTTTCATTATGAATATACCTTATGAAATTTTCTAACCATACAACTAATGCATTTGACTTGTAGGAAAGATTGCATAAAATATCCTACAAGCAAAGAAGGATGAGACTTGTTCCGAAGAACAAGTAACGACAGTTCAAGATGAAGAATAATATGACGAATGTAGAAATGTCATTGATGCAGAACCTTCCAGCCATGAAGAAGTAACCAAGAAGAAAGGGAAGACCAGTTCAAGAAGAATGATGTCTAGGATGTAGTATCAATACCTAAAGAGAAGTTCCTAGTTCCATCATGCAGTAGATGGAAACATCATGGGATACAAGGCAAGATTCATAGAACGAGGCATAGACTATGACGAGACATTTGTAGCCACTAGAAATACACATGAAATGAAGAATCATGTGTGCAAATGAAAGAAGGCTTTCTACAAGCTCAGAAGACACCCATGGGATAACACATACATGAGGAGCTTGATGAAGGCTTGAACCTTTGCTACAAGGTTGAAGATGAAAGTCTTTAGAGGATGACAAGCTCATAGATGGGTGCGAGAAGAACTTTTGAAAAGTTCAAGATAAGGATATTGGTATCCAAGGATCCTAGATGGATACATAGAATGTTAGTAGCAGAGGAAGCTACTTGTCACTCCGGTACAGAATGTTTTAGTGCATAGAGTATGAAAGACAGAGGAAGAATGATGCTCCTCTTCAGAGGGAGTGACTACAGAAGATCTTGAGGTTCGACATGGTATGACATGATGGATAGATTATTGATGAGTCTAGGATTTACTGAGAGTAAAGAGGATTCCAACCTTTGCCACTACGATGTATCATCGGAAGATTTACCTGACAAATATGAGACCAGATATTTTCTTTGCTGTGATCACATTGAGACATGTTCACTTGATGGTTTCAAATCATGCAGTGAGGTACCTGAAGGGTACAGTTGATTATGGGATCAAGTATGAGGCGAATCAGAAGATTAACCTGGAAGGTTATGAGGATTCGTATTGGGCAGGCAGTGCCATTGATAGGAAGAGCAATTCTAGGTGCTACTTCAGTATGGGATCAAGTGTGATCTCTTGGTTTGGTAGGACGGAGTCCTGCATGGCGCTGAGTATAGATGAGGAAAAATATGTTGCCACTTGCTATTTGGGAGGTAGTATGTTTCTTTTGAAAAATACTATTTGATTTGGTTGATCTAACTTGCACTTTTTGTATGATGTAGAGAGGAGCAGTGATCTAGATCGAGATCTCTTGAAAGATGGATTTCTAGCATAGCTGATGAGACAGGTTGTCTGAGCATAAATCCCAGTGAAGCTCATAGGTTTCTCAGACATAAATGGTCTTGTAGGTTTTCCTTGGATGTAATCAGTCCTGGCAAAGCTTGCAAGTTATCCTTGGACATAATCAGCCCTGATGTGATTCTATGCTAGAAATGGCCAAAGTGAAGTTTGAGTACTTCAGGGAGAAGCTTGGTGTTCTCCAGATTGAGGTTCCCTCCAAGGGGAAATGATGAGACCTAGAGCCATTCTAACATGGTGAGAGGATTAGGTTCCTTCCATGGTCAGATGTAAGGGCTGATCCATTCTATCATGGTGAGAGGATTGGTTCCTTCCATGTCAGATGTGAGTGCTGAGTCATTCTGATGTGACTGCAGGATTGGTTCTTACATGATCAGATATAAGTGCTGAATTCCATTCTTGGATTGGAGGTACCTGGTCAGTTACTAGGAATACTCAGCTTGGTGTTGAGTTACCATTCTTTGGGAGAATGGAGTCACCTGGTCAGTTACCAAGAATACTCAGTCTGGGACTGAGGGCCATTCTGATATGACTGAGGGATGTAGTCTCACATGATCAGATATAAGTGTAGGGCCATTTTGATGTGATTGAGGGATGTGTTCCCACTTGATCAGATATAAGGGCTGATGCCATTCTCTGGGAGAATGGAGGCACCTGGTCAGTTACCAGGAATCCTTAGTCTGGGACAGAGAACCATTCTGATGCAGTGTGTTCGCACATGGTCAGATGTAAGTGCAGTGCCCTTCCGATGCGATGTGTTCGCACATGGTCGGATGTAAGTGCAGAGCCCTAAGTGCAGTGCCCTTCCGATGCGATGTGTTCACACATGGTCGGATGTAAGTACATAGCCCTTTTGATGCTATGTGTTTGCACATGGTCAGATGTAAGTGCAGAGCCCTTCCAATGCAGTGTGTTCGCACATGGTCAAATATAAGTGCTGAGCCATTCTGAATCAGGGTCAGATATAAGCACTGAAAAAGACCCACATGAAGGCTAGGCCTACTACCAGCATGAAAAAGGGATGGCTCTATAGAACTTCCTGTGACAAGAAGAATGAAGAGATAGCAGAAGAAGTAATGATGATGATGATTTAGTGTGATCCGGCTTTGATGATGATCTAGATCAAGTGATGATCCAGACTTGATGATGATCCAATAGTGATGATACATATCAAGTGATGATCCATACTTGATGATGATCCAGCAGTGACGATCTAGATCAAGTGATGATACAGACTTGATGATGATCCAGCAATGACGATCCAGATCAAGTGATGATCCAGACTTGATGATGATCCAGATCCAGTGATTTTGATCCAGCAGTGATGATCCAGATCCAGTGATGAAGATGACTTGAAAATGAAGATGACTTGACGATGAAGTTGACTTGACAATGAAGATGACTTGAAGATGAAGATGACTTGAAGATGAAGATGACTTGATGATGATCCAGATGATACAGAGAAGAAGACTTGTGCTGATAAATTGTGTCGAGAGAATACCTTCCTAGTTAAGAGTGAGTGCTGATGTATTTGTAACTTCAGAATGTATTCACTTGTATAGCTTATGTATTGTACCCCAATGTTTATTTCGGGAAGTATCTATAATGTAATTGAGTCATGTCATGCCTCGATGTTCTGATCGAGAGATTCAATAATGTAAACAATTCATGTAAAGTCATTGAGGTTAACCCTCCATTGTAAGTCGGGGCAATAGTTCCCACAATTATTTCAAGGTTAACCCTCCTTGTTGATTAGAGTGAAAAGTCCCCACAGTTGTGGGGCACTAGGGTTATTAGAATCTCCTAGAGATGTCGGCTCTAGTAAGTAATTATTAAGTGGGGCCGACATGTTAAAGTGGACATTAAGTGAACGGAAGAATATAAATAGAGATTGATCCTCTCTATTTATCACACACACACTCACTCATTGGGGTGCATGAGTGAGAGAGAAGTAGCTCTCTCAAGTGAGAGAGAGAGAGAGAGATAAGCTCTGGAGATCATCTTTATGTTTTTAGGTTTTACTGTTGCTATTGGTGCTCATTCTATCTCTGAGTAAGTTGCAGGGTTTTCTCCTTTATGGTTTCCCCAAGGAAATTATTTGTGTCTCTTGTCTCTCGTGTTTTATTGCTGTGCATTTTATTCTCTCAGATAAGATCCTAAGATCATAATGCTAGCTTGAATGATAAAATTCTAACAAGGAGACCAACCTTATTCAAACATTTCAAAGTATTTGGAACTACTTGTTACATTAAAAGGAATGAGGATGACCTTGACAAGTTTGACTCTAGGAATGATGAAGGAAAATTTATAGGATATCCATCCACCAAGAAGGCATATAGATGTTTCAATAAGAGGTTACACAAGATTGTAGAAAGTGCAGATGTAAGAGTAGATGATTTAAAACCAAGAAAAGAAAGAAGTCATGACAGTTTTGAAAATACTAATAATGAAGAAAAGGAAGAGTTGTAAGAGGACGAAATTACTCATGATGAAGAAGAAGGAATAAAAAAGGAAGATACACAAGAAAGTGAAGAAGACTCCCCAAGACATGATACACAAACTCCATCTAGAAGAATACAAAAGAATCATCCAGAAACACAGATCATAGGTGATAAAAATGATGGGGTCAGTACAAGGAGACAACCAACATTTAATGAACAAGCCCTACTCTCAATAGTGGAACCTAATAATTTTCTAGAAGCAAGCAAGAATGAGGAATGGATCAAAGCTATGAATGAAGAATTAGATTAGGTTGAGAAAAATGAGCCCCGAGAACTTGTCACAATACCTAAAGATAAGAATGTTATATGGACCAAATGGGATATCAAGAACAAATTCAATCAGGATGGTCAAGTGATAAGAAACAAGGAAATATTCGTATGTAAGGGGTATGTTCAGGTAGAAGGGATTGCTTTTGAAAAAACTTATGCTCCTGTGGCAAGACTTGAAGAAATCAGAATGTTTCTAGCACTCTCAATCCATAAAAATGTCAAAAAGTGTATCAAATGGATGTTAAGTCTACATTTTTGAATGGAAAAATAGAAGAAGAGTTTTATATTGAACAACCTGAAGGTTTTCTATTATTAGAAAACAAATACTATGTTTGCAGACTAAAAAAGGCACTCTATGGTCTTAACCAAGCTCCAAGAGCCTGGTTTTCAATGCTAGATATCTATTTAAAACAATAGGGATTTAAGAGAGGGGTCACTGAAAGTAATATCTACTTAAAAATCAAATATGAAAATATGACCATTGTTGTTGTTTATGTAGATGACATCATATTCGGAAGCAATTTACAAATTCTAAGTGTAAAATTTTCCTATGAAATGAAGAAGGAATTTGAAATGTCAATGTTGGGTGAACCAACAGTTTTCTTGGGGTTACAAGTTTATCAAACAGACAAAGGAATATTTATCTCTCAAACTAAGTAGATCAAAGACATGCTTAAGAGATTTAAGATGGAAGAATCCAAACTTGTTAGTACTCCTATGATCATAGGATGTAATTTAAGTAAGGATGACGAGTCTCTGGAAGTAGATCACACCATGTACAGATCCATGATAGGTAGCATGCTGTATGTGAAAACTACAAGACCAGATGTGATGCAAGTTGTAGGATTGGTTTCTAGGTTCTAGTCAAGCCCTAAAGAAACACATGAAACTGTAGTAAAAAGAATTTTCAAGTATTTAAAAGGCACTATGGATTATGGTTTATGGTACTCAAAGAGTCAAGATTTCACTTTAAAAGTATTTACTGATTCATATTGGGTAGGAAGCGTTGATGATAAAAAAAGCACCAGTGGAGCAGCATTATTTTTAGGGAATTGATTGGTATCATGGTCAAGTAAGAAACAATTCTCCATTTCACTCTTTACAGCCGAGGCCGAATACATTGCTGCTTCATCCTATTTCACTCAGGTTATTTGGATGAACAAACACTAGAAGACTTACTTGTTAAGTATGAGAATCCAATAAAAATAAACCGTGACAATACCAGTGTTATTAATATGTCAAAAAACCCCATCATGCACTCCAAAACGAAACACATACCAATCAAGTATCACTTTATAAGAGAGAAGGTATCTCAAAAAGTTGTCAAATTATAATATGTTGACACAAAATCACATATTGCTGATATCTTTACCACATCGTTACCCAAAGAAGCCTTTGAGCATATTAGACAACATATGGGAGTACTTTCATTACATTAGATGTAAGAGAAAGAGGCATGATATCAAGGGGAGACATGATGACAGGGGGAGTTATTAGAAAGAAGAAAGAAAGGAAATCCTAAATAGCATAACAGGTTATCCTTTGTCATTGTTTTCAAAGGGGGATAATGCTTATATGTTGCCATCAACGCCAAAGGGGGAGATTGTTGAGAATGTAGTTGTCATTGATGTCAAAGTTGTTCATGATTGACAAATAAATAACCAGTGGATATGATGGCAGGAAAAGATCAGTGAAAGACAAAGGTAGTGATAACATGCCATTTCATAGATGATGATATGGCATAAAAAAAACTGTTAGAAACAGTCATAGAGGATTTCTGCAAAGAAATCATGCATATTTGTAAAGTCATGGTGAAATTTGCATTCAATATGAAATTGATGGTTAGGAAGCATCTCGCATGAGTTCCAACAGTTAAGGATCAGTTCCGCAAAGGGCATCCTGAAAACATGAAGTTATGAAAAAGAGTATAGATCGATGGTCAATATTAAATCCGTAGAAGATCTAAGGTCGATAAGAGTTCCACAAGTGTACGAATATATATAAATGAGGAGTGTTCCGCAATAGATCTACGATTGTAGGAGGGTTCCACAAAACAAGGAGTGCAAAAGAATAAATCCGAATTTTAACAAGAGATCAATGTTAATGGTTGAATTAACAATCATCAGATCGAGGATCAAGAGCGCAGCCGAAGCATATCGACGGTTCGAATAAGCATTGCGGGAAATCCGTTGCGGGAGGGGAAATGTGGGTGCAGAACTGTGGAAATCAAAAGGTCGACGTCATGAAAAATTGAGTTTTAGACTTTCATGTTTCGCAGTGTGAAAACTCCAGTGCAAAAAGGCCATTGCGGAACTGTGGAAAATAGAGAGTCGAAATTGTGAAAAGTTGAGTTTTCAACATTCGCATTTCGCCCTATAGAAAATTGAAGTGCGAAAAGACAACGACGGAAGGACCATTTTGGGAGGGGAAAGGAAGAAGGAAAAAGTTCAAAACCCTAGAAAGTTGTGTTTCTAAATTCTGCATTGTGCAGTGCAGAAAGGAGCATGTGGAAAGGCCCGTCTGGAAATCAGAAAGCAAAAAATTGCTAAAGGACTATGGGAAATATCATAGTTCTGCATCTCGCAATCCGAAATATCGATGGTCACAAAGGAGCCCATGGGAAATCAACGGTGTAGAATTATTGGGTTAGAAATATTAGTGCGGAAGCTGAAATATTGAAATCACTTTTAAGAAAAGTCACAAACCCGCATTCCTCTATCTGCATCTTATCAAAGATCAACGGTCACAAAGAAGCCCACAGGAGATCAACAGTGCAAAATGTTTGGTGCAGAAAGCTAAGTGAAGAAAGAAACCTTGAGAACGTTTGGTTTGGAAATCCTCATACCACATCCCATCTTAGATCTATGGTTAGGAAACAACCCAGCACTATGATCAACGGTTAAGGATGATTTCAGAAATAGAGACTGCGGAAATACGTGACTGAAATGTTAAACTAAAAATTGATTAACAAGAGCTTAGGAGATGCTTGCAGAAGATAAGTTCGCGTGAGGTAGTCCACAACAAATCACATATTAGAAATGATCAAGAAGTTCTTAATTAATAATTTAATTAAAAGTTGTTAATAATATATTGTTGAAGAAGGTGTGACTATCAGATATGAAAGGGCATGTTTCCAGATTGAAGAAGCATCTGCAGGAAGCATGAATATATTTATTAACAAGATAATTGAAGGAAGGAACTCATCTCTATGATTGTGAATGACAGAGTACAAGAAGTGAACAATAGACTAATAAAAATCAGTCCATGGTGGTAGGGTGACGCTAGGGAAGACTATAAGTCTGCAAAGGGTGTCGTATCATCCTTATCTGTTGTAGTAGGAAGAAACCCAGGGTGTTGGAGCATCCTTGTCTGTTGTAGCAGGAAGAAACCTAGGGTGTTGAATCATCCTTGTCTGTTGTAGCAGGAATAAACCCAGGGTGTTGTTGCATCCTTTCTGTAGTAGCAGATAAATAAAATTTTGTAGATTCATCTTATTAATGAGTTTGAATTGGTGGTTTTCTCTTTGAGGTTTCCATGATGAAATTTGTGTCTTAAACTATTTGATTGTTTCTGTGTTTTTAGTTTTTAACAATAAAAAGACAATATTGATTCACCCCCCCCTCTCAGTATTGTGGGATAATCCAACAGAGAGAAACCGATCAACATATGACAAGTAGATTCATAAAAGGTTTTACACAGTAGATCTAGTAGGACCCATGTTGGAATAGAATTATTAATGGAAGACCACAAAAATTATATTTTTAAGGGGACATTTGAACTTTTGAATTCCTTTATGCCACCATTTTGTAAGAAACTACCTCTCTTCTTCCCTTAATATGTTATATCATCTAGCCCCAAGAGTTAGCTCATTTGGTTGAGCACCCGTCGCTAGGCCTCTCGGTATAGAGGTCACGGGTTCAATCCTCATTGATGCTATTGGGGTTAGGCATGAAGTGCGCCGAAGGTGTGAGGCCCCTTCGGGTGGGCCCGCCTGATTTATTTCCGTGGACGTAGCCTTTCGGTCAAGCCGGCGCGTGAACCACATTGAAAAAAAATAAAAAAATAAAATATATGTTATATCATATCTTTGGAAGATAAACACCACCATAAAACTCTTTCTTCAAATAAGTTCATCATAATTATCCCTTATCCAAACATGGATGGGAGATAAAGCACAAGTGTGATTTTCCCAAAGAAACTTATCCTCTTCTTCAAAACACATGAAATCAACATTTATCTATTCTCGAGACATGTAATTACTCCTAACCAATTTTTCTACTTGATTTAGAGTTAAAACCTTATGATCTCAGATTTCAACCATATGATCAGGTAAATAAACCCAAGGATCCATTCCAATTATACAATTTTCAGTAGTTCCTACCTTCCTCACCAACCAATAGAAAATGCAGGGAAAAGAAGTTATAACATATTTCCAAATCACATAGGCTTTTTTATAAGACTTATTTGGCAGTTCCAACACTATTAGAGGACTAATTTTTTTTTCTATTTTCTTTAACAACCTTGAATGAAAGCCTCTCCATACATTTTTTGCAATAAGCTAAGGGATTTTAAAAATAAGTGAAGTTTCTTAACCCCCCCCCCCCCCCCC
>LPNX010464043.1:148402-174884 GCA_001517045.1 Pseudotsuga menziesii
AGCAGCCTTAATAACCGGTTGAATGCTAATCCTTTTGAAGATCAATCTCCAGTTCAACAAACTGTTGAAAATCATTATTGTGTTAAAGATCAGCTTTGTATTGAAGGAAAAGATGAACCTTTAGCATCATCATTTGAAATTTCTCAAAATACTCCTTGTTATGATGAAGAGATTAGGGTTCTAAGACAAGAATTTTGTGATGAATTAGATTCTATTCCTTTTGGTTTTGATACTAAATTCGATGAAGGCCAGGCTGTTCACATTTTTTCAGAAGTTACTCAAATTCATAGCTATGATAAATCTGCTATTCAAAATCATTATGAAGATGCTCTAATTTTTAATAAATATGATGATGAAATTGAAAAGAAAGACTCAGAAATCTGTGAGGTGTGTGATATGTCACAATCTGATCAGCAGATTCAAGAATTCATTCAGTCTATTATCCTTGAACAGCAAAAGCCAACGCATGATAGTCATTTATTGGAAGACAGTGTGGAAAAGGAGGTTCAAAGTGTTGACATTATTGGTGATACTATTCAAAAATTTCCGGAGCAAATTCAGGCTGATCCTGATGTCTTTTATCACCAATGCCTGATTGATATTCATAGAACAAAATATTCTTATGGACAGTTTGTCTTTTTCATAGAGTAGGAAGAGGTAACTCGTGGAAGTTTTTATGATTTAGTAGCAGATTATTTAGAGTCAATACCAGGTTATAAATCTGTTATTTCAGAGACACTATTTGATGAAAGTGGGTATAAGTTGTTAAATCTCTGCTCTTCATGTTTTCCAATATTTCTGATTATATATATATTTGGAGTTGGAAACAAGTTTTGGTTGGTTGATCAAATTTTTTCTTGGTTACATTGGAAATGGGATTTCGATTTGATTCAGTAGATGGAAGGATCCTCAGAGAAAGAGATTTGATTTTCATTGTATATATCAGTGTGTGAAGGATTGAATAAAGACTCCATACCCCAATGGATGTTTTGCAAAAATGCAGGCAGTTTTGGTGACAGAAGGCACTAGTCTACAGGTTCTTGAAGCCTCACAGGGAGGACTTCATCCCGCAGCTGGAGCCAGATGTTAAGTCATGAATTTGTTTCCTTTAATTTTATATTTTGATTGTGATTTTATCTTTAGTTTGCTTATATGCTTCAATTGTCTTATTTGCTTACTTTAGTAGAATTTTTTGTTTTAATTGAAATTTGGATTTTTTGCTTAGATATGTTTTATTAAGTTTGTTTTCATAGCTCTTGAAGGGTGTTAAAGGTCATATTATTGAATAATGGGTTCACAAGTAACATTATGATCATAGTTTATCACTTAAACCTCATTCAAAGCAGAAAAAAGGATTAAAATAGTGCCAAAATGGATATGGCTTCAGTAAGATACAGGGACAAAGTGCTCTAAACACTGGCTTTGAATCAGAATTTTTTTTGTCCAGCACGGACCCATTTACAAAAACCTCTCTCAGTTTTTACACAGGTGTCATCAATTGAGAAATATGGAAGCTTCTTTGACACCTATTTTCCAGAAATTCACCATATTTGCAAGGAATCCGATTTGCTATTTTTAGTCAATTAGTTGAGTTAGTTAGTTAATGTAACTGCTGGGTAGTTTTAATTTCAACCTAATGAAGGGGAGATAGAACTACTTCTTTGTAATTATAAAAGAGGGAAAAAGGGACTGAAGAGGGGTTCGATTTTTGGGATAGCTTCAGGAGGTCTTCAGACTTGTTCATGAGTTAAGTATCAAAACTCTTGTATGCATTTGATGATGAAATTATGAGATATATGACACTTTTCACCCTTCAGTTCTGTGTTGGCTTCATTTTTCAGTTTGTTTAGTTGCTTAATTGATATACTCATTACTGGTTTATGTTTATATGCTGGTGATGCTTGTCTTTTATGAATGAACTTCAATACTATGTTCTGTTGGATCTCATTGAATATATTATGCATCTTTGTCCTCTTTTGCTTATGATTCAGTTATTATTTTGCGCATGAGTGTATTCACTGTTTGTTCCCAAAGTTCACAACCAAGAAAACATTTCAGAAACCCTAAACCTAGTTTGTTTTATTGAGTTTTATTTGAGATTGTGTTGGTTTGTTTCTTTGGCCTTGTAAACAATTTCTGGCACAAACACCTTCCACAAAGAGAATCAGACAAGAAAGTGATGATTCTTCAAGTGATGAAGAATATGTGCTGATCTCCGCTCTCATGGGAACTATCTCACATGGAAGCAATGATTGGCTTATAGATAGTGGTGCTTCCAAACATATGACAGGATTCAAAGAATTTTTTGTGGAACTATCTGAACATGACTCACCTCACAAGGTGAAACTTGGGGATGACTACCAGTATCCAATAAAAGGTAGTGGGGAATCCTCCTATAAGCTAGACTCTGGAAATTCTATGAAGATGCAAGATGTATTGTTTGTACCAGGACTAAAGAAGAACCTCCTCTCCATATCTGCATTAGATGCAAAAGGCACGAGGGTCACATTTGTAGATGGCCAAGTTCTCATGTGGCCAAAGGGAAAGACTTTTGATGATGCAATAGTGTTTGGGGAACAAGAGGGAGGTCTATACAAATTGAAGGGCCATCCAAAACAAGGTTTAGTCCACGACACAGTAGAGACAAATGAACTTTGGCATAGAAGGCTTGCACATGTGCACTACAGAGCACTACCACTTGCAAGCAAAGCTGTTGAAGGTCTTCCAGAAATTCAGGAAAAACATGATGGAGTATGCAAATGATGTGTGAAAGGGAAGAACACAAAGAAGACATTTCCAAGTAGTGAGAGAAAGGCAAAAGGAATATTGGAAATCATCCACTCTGATGTATGCAGTCTAATGTCATCAAGTTCATTAAGCGGGTATGTGTACTATGTTTGTTTTATTGATTATTTTTCTAGAAAGACATGGATATAATTCATGAAGAACAAAGATGAAGTATTCAAAAAGTTCAAGGAATTGAAAGCCTTGATCGAGAAACAAACAGAAAAGAAGATCAAGACCTTTTGATTAGATAATGGTGGAGGATTCACTTCAAATGAATTCAAAGCATTATGCAAATATTTAGGGATTAAGAGGGAGTTAACTACTCCATATAATCCACAACAGAATGGGGTTGCAGAAAGGAAGAATAGAACGATCATGGAAGCTGCAAGGGCTATGCTTCATGATCAAGATCTTCCCATGCATCTATGGGCAGAAGCTGCCAGAACAATGGTGTATGTATAGAACTGTACGCCACACAGAGTACTCAAGAACAAGACACCTAAAGAAGTCTTTTTTGACAAGAAACTAGAAGTCAACCATCTCATAATATTTGGCTGTCCAGTGTACATACACATTCCGAAAGAAAAGAGGACAAAGTTAGATCCTTCAGTAAAGAAGGGTATATTTGTGGGATACTCTGAAAGCTCAAAATATTACATAATATACTTCCCAGGCTTCAAAAATATCGACATCAGCAGGGATGTAACTTTTGACGAAGACTCAGCTTACAACAAATCCAGAAAGAGACCTGCTGAAGATCTTGAAGAAACAGAAGCACCCAGAATTCATGACACAACCATGAACGAAGAATATCAAGAAGAAGATCGAGAAATAGAAGAACCTCAAGAACCTATAGATCCACCTCAGGAGAAGAATCCTCATAAGAGGAAACCTGCTTGGGTATGAGAAGCTATCCAAGGTGCAGAAAGATATGGGGCTCCAGAAGAAAATCATAAAAAAAGGAAAAGGACCAGATCCTGTTCCGGTTATGTAGCCCTACTATGTGACATTATGGATAAAGAACCTTCCAACTATGAAGAAGCGGCAAAGAAGAAAGAATGGAAGAATGCTATGATCGAAGAGTATCAATCGATCATGAAGAATAATGTTTGGGATGTTGTTCCAAGACCAAAAGGGAAGTCTATTGTAACTTCCAAATGGATCTACAAGATCAAGCATGCTGCAGATGGTAGCATAGAAAAATATAAAGCAATATTTGTGGCTCATGGCTTCTCCCAGAAGGAAGAAATAGATTATGAAGAAACCTTTGCACCTATAGCTAGATACACTTCCATCAGATCAGTACTTTCTCTGGCTACAATGATAAAATGGAAGATACACCAGATGGATGTCAAGACTACTTTCTTGAATGGTGTAGAAGAAGAGGAAGTGTATGTGGAGCAACCACTCGGTTTTGAGACACATGACAGGGAGACTCATGTGTGTAAATTGAGGAAAGTCCTATACATTTTGAAACAGGCACCCAGGACATGGTACGGCATAATTGATGGCTTTCTATCTAGTTTGGGCTTTACCAAAAGTAAAGTAGATTCCAACCTTTACTACAAGTTTGAAGAAGGTAAACCAGTGATACTCCTACTGTATGTAGATGATTTGTTTGTAACATGTATGGATGGGTTGATTGCTGATATGAAGAGAAAGATTGATACCAAGTTTGAAATGAAGGACTTGGGTATGTTGCACTATTTTCTAGGCATGGAGGTGTGGTAGAATGTGGATGGAATCTTCCTCTGACAAGGGAAGTATGAAGTAGAGATCCTGAAGAGATTTGGGATGATGGACTACAAGTCCATAACCACACCTATGGCATCGAACCTGAAGCTATTGAGTGATGCTTCATCAGAAGCGGTTGATGCTACAATGTATCATCAGATGATTGGGTCCTTGATGTACCTGACAAACAAGAGACCAGATATTTGCTTTGCTGTGAACACCTTGAGTCGATTCCTGATAGATCCGAGACATGTTCACTTGATTGTTGCAAAGCATATTTTGAGGTACCTAAAGGGTACAGTTGATTATGGGCTCAAGTATTAGGTGAATAAAAAGATTAATATGGAAGGTTATGTTGATTTAGATTGGGTAGGTAGTGCCATCGATAGGAAGAGAACTTTAGGGTGTTTCTTCAGTATGGGATCAAGTGTGATCTCTTGGTTTAGCAGGAAGCAATCTTGTGTGGCACTGAGTATAGCTGAAGCAGAGTATGTTGCAGCCTGTTCAGCTAGTTGTGAGGCAGTATGGCTGAGGAAGCTACTGTCTGATTTATTTGATCTTCAGTTGGATGCTACTTGTATATATTGCGAAAACGAGAGTTGTGTGAAGTTGTCGAAGAACTCGGTGTTCCATGACAAGTCAGAGAATATAGAGATCAAATATCACTATATTAGGGATATGGTGCAGAGAGGAGCAGTAAAGCTCTAGTATGTTGCGATGGACGAACAAATAGCTGATGTGTTGATGAAGCCATTAGCCAGAGTGAAGTTTGAGTACTTTAGGGAGAAGCTTGGTGTTCTATAGATCAAGGTTCCTTCCAAGGGGAAGTGATGAGTCCATGAGCCATTTTGACATGGTGAGAGGATTGGTTCCTTCCATGGTCAGATGTAAGGACTGAGCCATTCTGTCATGGTGAGAGGATTGGTTCCTTCCATGTCAGATGTGAGTGTTGAGCCATTCTGATATGAATGCTAAGACATTCTGATGTGACTGTAGGATTGGTTCCTACATGATTAGATATAATTGCTGAATGTCATTCTTTGAATGGAGGCACCTGGTCAGTTACCGGGAATACTCAGTCTGGGATTGAGGGCCATTTTGATGTGATTGATGCCATTCTCCGGGAGAATGGAGGCACCTGGTCAGTTACCAGGAATCCTCAACCTGGGGTTGAGAGCCCTTCTAGCATGGTTGTAGGATGTGTTCCCGCATGGCTAGATGTAATTGCAACGCCCTTATAGCATGGTTACATGATGTGTTCCCGCATGGCTAGATGTAAGTGCAGAGCCCTTCTAGAATGGTTGTAGGATGTGTTCCCGCATGGCCAGATGTAAGTGCAGAGCCCTTCTAACATGGTTACATGATGTGTTCCTGTATGGCTAGATGTAAGTGCAGAGCCCATTTAGCATGGTTGCAGGAAGTGTTCCCGCATGGCTAGATATAAGTGCTGATCCTTTTCGATAGGGTTGTGGGATGTGTTCCCGCATGATCGGATGTGAGTGTTGAGCCTTTCTGATAGGGTTGTGGGATGTGTTCCCACATGGTCAGATGTGAGTGTTGGGCTTGCCTTTTTGACATGGTGTTGGATGTGTTCCTCTCATGGTTAGATGTAAGTACTGGGCGGGCCATTCTGACTTAGGGTAAGATATAAGTGCTGAAGAAGACCTACATGGAGGCTACGCCTACAACCAACATGAAAAAGGGATGGCTTTGTAGAACTTCCTGTGATGAGAAGAATCATGAGATAGCACCAGTAATGATGACCCAGTGATGATCTAGATCGAGTGATGATCCAGATCTAGTGATGTTGATCCAGCAGTGATGATCCAAATCGAGTTATGATCTAGATCCAGTGATGTTGATCCAACAGAGATGATCCAGATCGAGTGATGATGATCCAAATTGAGTGATGATCCAGATCGAGATGAAGATGACTTGAAGATGAATATGAATTGAATATAAAGATGACAAGGACTCGATGATGATCCAGATGATACAAAGAAGAAGACTTGTACTGATAATTTGTGTTGAGAGAAAACCTTCCTAGTTAAGAGGGAGTGTTGATGTAATTGTAACTTTGGAATGTATTCACTTGTATATCTTATGTATTATACCCCGATGTTTATTCTGGGAAGTGTTTGAGTCATTTCATGCCCCGATGTTTCGATCAGGAGTTTCTATAATGTGAACAAGTCATGTCAAGTCATTATGGGTAACCCTCCTATTGATCAAGGGTTAAAGTCCCCATAGTTGTGGGGCCTTAAGGTTATTAGACTCTCCTAGTGAATTCGACCCTAGTGAGTTATTGTCAAGTTGGGAATTAGTATAAATAGAGAGTGAGCCTCTCTATTTATCACACACCCACTCACACTCAGTTGTAGTGCATAGCTGAGGGAGAAGAACTTGCTGGGGCTAGAAGGAAAGAGACTACTGCTGTTCGGAGATCATCTTACTGTTTTGGGGTTTTACTTTTGGTGCTGATTCTATCTCTGAGGAAGTTGCGGGGTTTTCTCCATTTATGGTTTCCCCAAGGAAAAACATTGTGTTCATTGTCTCTTGTGTTTGATTGCTGTTCTTGTTATTCTCTCAGTTAAAGATCCTAATATAATGCTAGCTTGAATGATAAAAATATAACAATGTACACATCCACATGAGAATTTTTTTGGATTCATTGGGTGTATCCTTTGGGGAAATCCATGAGTAAGATGAACCATCACCTTGACACTTGACTCCTCTATTTTAAGAAAAATCCTAATTAAGGAAGCAAGCAAGCTTGGACCCTAAAAAGAAAAATCTAAACATGTATGAATTGCGTTTTGAAAATGAAAAGAGGAGTTCCTTTAGGAAAATTAATTTAGAAAAATAATAATTTATTATTGCATGAAACGTAATAATATGAGTTTGAAGACTAGTTCCATTTCAATTAACTACATGCAGTATAGATAGCTTAGAAAGTAACTACCTATTGGCATAAACTTTAGTAGGAAAATGGTTGGAACCTTTTCCTGGTAGGATTGTTGATCAACTTCCCATTATAAAGGTGGAAATATCCTATTCAAATTATTCCTTGGGCCTATCCAAAACATCTAGCAAGTGAATCTGGATAACAAAGAAAAATCAGTTAGAAAAGTGCCCATAAATTATGCCGAAAATCATGCTTGACCTTTGAACTTCAAAGGAAACTTGCATGAATATATAAATAGGTATAATACAAATAAAGAAGGATGTAAGTGTCCATAATGTAACATTTTCTTTCTTTTTAGATAGCATACAATGAGCAAAACTATGCAAATATGCCAAATAAACACTCCAAGGTGACTTTTGATGCCATGCAACAACATGTGTTGGCATGCAAGTGAAATATTTTAACATGCAAGCAATATGCAGAATTATTTTATGCATGCATGTGTAGAAATTGCAGCTCTGATACCATGTAGAAATAAATCATTTATTCAAAGAATAAGCACAAGAGATAGATCTTGCTACATGATAATTCTCACAAGCATTCACAAGGAAAATAGAGAGAAGATAAAGAGATTCAATCACATGAAGAAGAGATGAATATTGGAGTGTATCCTTCCATTGATTAATGATGAATAATAATCTACATAAATAGTGAACCCCTCATCGATAAATTCTAGTTGCATAGGAGACAACTCATGGTAGCTCAGAAAAATAACTTACTAAATATGATAAAGGCCCATAGGTGGCTAAAGCACTTTCCTAATCAATAAATGACCTCACGAATTAGCTAAGGAATGCGTGAGTTGTCATGGATGATGGAAAAACATGATAATCCTAGACTATGGAGAGAAAATCATGGACGATGGGTTGAAAACAAAATATAGTAGTTTTCGAGTTGACTAACTTTACCTTATCCACTAAACAACTGGAATAAAACAGTACAAAGACAAAAGATGCAGGAAGGAAAAGTTACTAATTTTAGCAGTCAATAAAGTTGGTAGTATCTAACCAGAATCAGGATAAAGGCACTCCTGGGGTATATATGGAAATTATTGACCAAGTGGTGCAACCAGATTCCAACTATTTAGGCTAGTAGGTAGGAATTTAATAAAAAATGATTAAATTTTTTATCCTAAGTATGAAGTGGGTTTATATTATCCTAACACCCCCCTTTAAGTTTGAATTTATGATGATATGTATGAAATAATAGATGCATATAGATTCATATAGGTTCATATAGGTGTAAATAGGGACCAACAATAAGGATATGGTCACCCTTTACAATTATTCATGCCTAGAAAAGATGGGAAAAGAGGCAAAACAACATGGGGAAAATCCTCCGTCAAGAAAGGAAAAGGCACAAAATTTTGAAATATGTCTTCAATTATGTATTTATTTTCATTTGAAGGATCTGAATGAACTGCTTCTAGTGAAATGCTTTGATGAATAAATTGTAGACTCCATGATCATGCGATAGAGTGTAGAACCTGCAAGAAAGAAGAGGAGAGACTCATTGTATTTCATCATCTGATGAAGTAGGAGAATTATATGAAAGATTATTGATACTGTCATAGTATGATATACAAGCACAACATGAAAAGGAAAATATATTTGTGCATACTCCTTCCCAAATAATACACAAATGAAGACAATCAGTAACACAATCGGTTCCTTGAATAACTGCAAGATTGTGATGTGGATCACATATCTTTCTTCCAAACTGATGTAGCACCTTCCAAAATATGATATGTGGCTGAAAAGAATATAATATATGATAAATATTATCATATGGAACATAAAAATCCAATACTTTAGTGTCTCCATGAGGATATGGGGCTAGAGTAGAAAACGTTTGAGCAACTGGGAAAAACTGATGAGTGTAAAAATATGAATGACGAATGGAATTGATATCTAAACCATAATTTTTTAGAACAGATCCAAAAATGTGTAATATAAGTCCAATTATGAATAAGTTCATGTATAACCAATCATTGAA
Organism: Pseudotsuga menziesii; assembly: GCA_001517045.1. Classification (NCBI taxonomy): domain Eukaryota; kingdom Viridiplantae; phylum Streptophyta; class Pinopsida; order Pinales; family Pinaceae; genus Pseudotsuga; species Pseudotsuga menziesii. The sequence goes on from LPNX010464043.1 coordinate 157,884, forward strand.
AATAAGCAAGACTTGAAACCATTAGATATAAGTACACTGCATAAGAAACCAATGAGGAATCAACTAGTGAACTTGGGGTTTGTATAATATTAGGAGTATTCAAATGTATGGTAGATGGTATGGATGGTGTCATGAAATGCATATAATCCTGAAAATACTCTTCTAAAACTTACTTATAATCATTTGAATGAAGTGAGGAAGAGTTGCTTAAAGACAAGTCAAGATCTAGTGAAAAATCACAACCATTGGGAGATGAATCTAGGAGACTGATAGGTGGATTATCAAAGAAATACACTGATATTTATGATTTTTATATATCATAAAATGAATCTATATTAGATATTTGAGGAAAGGATTTAACTCTGGAACTCAAGGCATAGTTTATATCACCATGGAACTGCACACTATGTCGGTGTTATGAAGATTCAATAGGTTTCTCTAGCTCATCTAGAACTTCAATGTTGTGTTTCTCAAGAAGATGAGATATGATTTCCATGTTATTCTTAAAAATTTCTTCTTAGGATGAAATCCCTTGCTGCAATAAGAACAATTGGATGTACTTCCTTTCTTCTTGACTTTCTTCATTGAACCTTCATCAGTATGCTTTGAAGTTTCATCTTCATTATCTGACTTTGACTTATTCTCTTTCACTATTTGATTCTCTTTAGATTTGGTATTATTTCTTCCTTGGACTATAATAGAATGATCCTTATCCTTAGAGGATATAATAGCACCCATATCGATCAATTTATTTTTTTCCTTTGTTAGGGAATCAAAGAATGTACTCAAAGAAAGGATTTTTCCAATTATAAATAGCATGCCTAGTAGCATGAAAAGTGGACACAAAAACTGAGTGGTGGGGATTGCATGCCTTCCATCCTCCACCTAAAACTGAGTGGTGGGGCTTGCATGCCTTCCATCCTCTTGGAAATGCAAAAAATTTCCATTAAAAATGCTTGTATTGTGTTTTGATTTCACAAAATTCTATGGAGTAATTTGAGGGTAATCTTACACATTTTCACATTTGGTTTTGGTTGTGAAGATATACCTCCTTCATGGGTAAGGGAAGGAGATCACCTCCTTTCCTTTGATTTCTTTCATAGTGGTTGAATTAACTCTTAATTATCTCCACAAACGTTTATGTTTAAGAAGCTATGCTAAGAGTATTTATAGGTACAATCCTTCATTACAAACCTATGAAGGATTGTGATGATGCTATTAGGACATAACTCTAGCCTATTCATATCTCATTATAGGTATGATCAATAATTTACAATGTTAAATTTTTATTTTGAGATAGTGTATTCTTAAATGTTTATCCATGTGATAACTCTTTTTGCTTGGGCTTGCTTTATAGGTGTGGCATAAAGGATGAAGTGTATCCCTGTCTAGTTTATCAAAGGGAAGACATGTAGATCGTAATCCCACGGTCATTATGTTGAACCCTTAATGATGGCACATTACCCCATATAGTGTGGTGAATTACACCATATGTTATTGTGCATTACATATTAGTTATCACTTCTTGGTTCTATTAGTTTTTATCGTACACATTTGTATCCTTTATATAGGAAGGAGATATTCTCATTTTGGTCATCATTGTATCTCGTCTTGTCTTGTGTACTCAATACATTGTGTAAGGAGGTTCCTTCCTCGAAGAGGAATTGCTATTTATCTATGTTATTCATTATTAAGGTGTGTATTACTATCTTATTATATATTTATTATCTTTGTAGGTTATTTCTGGGAGTTGGTTGCATAACGTTTGATATCAAATCCATTTCCTTGGGACTGGCTTCTGCAAAATGAGTCATCTTGTAATTTTAGCTACAATTTTTTTCTAAAAGGATTCAAAGATTGATATTAAAAACCCGTTTTTAAATCAAGTTTTGATATCTATAGTCCAAAATTCAGATCTTGATACATTACATTTTAGGAGATATTTGTGGAGGAATTTATATCTTTTGAGTAGTCCAAAACCTAGTATAAAACAAATGTTCTAGGGAAAAGGTCATATCTGAGGCATAAAAGATCAAAATTGAGTGATACCTTTTGCATTATAAATAATACCAATTAGGTATATTTGGTAGGATTTTCATTTACAGAAATGAAATACTGGAATTGTGGCATACCATACAAGTTCTCTCTTTTGGATTAGCCAAAAATAACTAGTGTTGGGATATTTGTAATAAATTTTTATTGGAAATTCCAAATTAGTTTAGACCTGTAAAATTGGAAAGAGGACACATGAGGGTACCATAGGAAAAAGTTTCAAACCAAAAGGAATGGAAATTCAAATTTAACCTCAGTTACAAGTCGACCATAAAACAATCTTCTAATCAGGGTTTGAAAAATATATGTTATTTTGAATTTGAATAGATTTGAGTGGAAGGATCTATTTGTGGTAAACCATAGGGGGTGATCTATACTTATTGTTAAAAATTCCACCAAAATAAAGTGGAAAAAATCACACTACAATCAAACCCACACATGATTCATCCCTGACATACGTTGAAACGGAAGACATATATTTTAGAGTGTCAATGTTGGAAGATGTTATTAAAGGAAACTTGAAAATGGATGATAGTTAAATTGGAAAATAAGATGGCTAGTAAAGAGGATGTCAAAGGGATGGATATAAAACAATATCTTCAATAATTGAAGGAATTGATGAAGGATTTAAAACATAGATTTATTCCTCATGTATCTACTAAAGAAGAGGATAATGAAGAACAAGGGGACTTATTCAAGTCACGTCTTAAGGAAATTGAAAAAAAATTGGAGTAAGAAGTTTGAGTCATAAAAAATTGATGAGTCACTACAACATCATGGGTTAAAATTAGGTACATGGAAATACTTTATTATTAGGATTAAATAATCCTCCCTTGTCCATATATAATATGTTTGATCATTTTGTCTAGCGTAGGGAGACATTATTAATGTACTGGAGCATGGGGAACACATATAGATGTTAACTTCCACTTACTACATGTTAATGCATGAGTTTAGGTGCATATGTGACCATTCCCTAAATTATAGGAGCCACTCTGAGTGCCACCAGAGACCTCCATCTATTGTTTTTGGTAGTTAGGAAGTTATGCTAAGTCAACCTTCAGTTACATCCAGTTAGGTCACTCTCAGTTTGTCTAACGTTAGTTTTTCATGGTTGCATGGGGAAGTGACGCCTTTTTCCAAATACCTCATTAGTTTAACTAGTTCAACTAGTTTAACTGATTGTGAGACTAATTTAGATATCAAGAGTTATACTAGTGGCTCCCATGCAGTGATTTAGACACTCCTAGTTAGCCAGTTAGTTAGGTTTAGTTGGTATGTTTGAATCTTATCCACATTATCCACATTCTCCTTATTTTAAAACCGTTGTATACTGTTGGGAATAATGAATATTAATGTTGTAATTAGCTGATCAATTCTTATCAGATTTGTCTGAAATTTGTCTTATTTAGTGTACATTGTTCTTGATATTTCACTACACAATTCCACCTCTCATTTGCTCTCATTTTTCCGTAGATCAATGGTTCAATAATTTAACATGGTATCATAGCCTTTTTCAGGATAGCAGCAAGTCTTATTCGGTCTGCATTGTAGGCTAGAATAAGTTGAGTTTCCACATAAATCCTGGAATGATAGCTTTGCTCCCTCAAAATTATGTTCAGAGAAGTCTGACCAGGTGTGGAGGACTCTGATAAAGTGTACATGTCGAGGTGGAAATGCTTGAAACTTACATGATTGTGAATTTATTTGTTTTTTCTAGTGACATTTGTGAGTACCTATGTAGCTTCTTGAGGAATTAACTGTATCGATGTATATATAGATGGATTCTTAAGATCTTGTACCCTTAATCCTTACACCCTTCAACTACTTTGATTGGAGGGAAGATATGCAGGTAGTCTTGCGCAAGATTGGAATGTATAGGATGACTATGGGCATAGAAACTGAACCCTAGTAGTATGTTGAGAAGAACAAATTTTTGAATCGGATTGATGAGGCCTTTGGTTTCATGTGCACTCATATCTCCCAGTACCTTTTGTTCCATATTGAGGGACTTAGGACTCTAAAGGAATCTTGGGAAAATATTGAATCTTTGTTTGGAAAAAAAGATGAGCTTCAAGGGAACATATTGGAGAATGAGCTCACAACTTTACAACCTAACAGTTTCAAATCTATTCAACAATTCTTCACAAAATACAAGTCACTAGTACTGCAATGCAAGCAATGTGGATTAGAGAGAAAATATGTGCAAATTGTGCTTTATGTACTTAGAAAACTTGGCTCTAAGTGCTCAGTCTTTGTCTCTACATTCCATTCTAGAAGAGCTTCCATCCCCAATTGGAAGATTCCTTTTGTAGATGCTTTTGTTGAGTCCTTAATACAAGAGAAAGATAATTTGGTTCAAATGGGAGTGATTCAAACCTCCAAGAATAAGGAAATATTGACATCTGATTCAAACAATGCGCAAGAAAGAGGGAAGCACAAAGGGAAGGATCCCAAAGCCATTGATTCGAAGCCAAAGGAGAATCAGAGATATCTCAAAGGAGCCTCAAGTTCCAATAAAAATAAGAAATTCCAAAAGACTAGATGTCCATAATGTATGAGAGGCTTTCATATAGAGATCTAGTGCATGAATACGACAATCGACCAACTCTCAACACTCCTTGAAGAGAAAAATATTTCCCACCCACAAGGATCAAAGAAGTTTGATGTTGGACAACCAACAGAAGGTCAAGAGAGATTCCATGCCTTGAAGGCAGACCTCAATCAGTCGAAATATTACTTGATTGATTCTAGAACATACAACCACATGGTTTCCTCCAAGGAATCCTTCTCTGCTCTCACTCTATTAGGAGGACCTAGAATTCACATGGGAGATGACTCCCAAATCCTAGCTGCTAGGAGAGGTTCTATTAAAATACAACATGGTGAGTTCAAGAATGTTCTATATGTTCCCTCTAATGCAACAAATCTAATGTATGTTATCAGATGACCCATACAGGCTCTCGCAAGAGATTTTCATTTGACACTTAATTAATTGAAATAATAGAAAACTTTACTAGAAATATCATACCGAAAGGGTTTGCTAACCATGCCTCAAAGGCATATGAATTATCTCATTTTTTGCGTGTTTCACACCCAACAAATTTATTGACTCATGCCAAAAACAACAAAAATCTATGGCATAAGAGATTTGGGAATCTCAATTTCAAATATCTCCAGCAAATCCACAATGATAAAATGGTTGAAGGATTTCCTCTGATCCAAACATTAGATGGAGTATGTCCTGGTTTCTTGGTAGGTAAGCATTCACAGAAGAGGTATGAAGTTGGGAAGGATACTAGAGCTTCCTCTACACTTGATATGATACACAATGATGTTTCGGTACCAATGTCTACAACATCAATTAATGGTTCCAGGTATTTCCTTACTTTTATTGATGATTATTCAAGGTTCCGCTGGGTATATTTCATGAAACATAAATAATAAGTATTCGAAATTTTAAATTTTTTTAAAGCTTTGATTGAGAATAGTTTAAGTAAAAATATCAAGTCCATTAGATCATATAATGGAGGTGAATACATTAAAATATATTTTCAGCATTATTGTGAATTGGAGGGGATTCGAATGGAACACTCAGTTCTATACACACCATGGAAGAATGGTGTGGCTGAGAGGATAAATAGATAATTGAAGGAGATGGAAACCTTTCTTATCCAAGACAAAAATCTTCCTCCTTCTCTTTGGGATGAAGTTTTAAACTGTGCTTCATACATATAGAATAGAGTGCCTCACAAATCAGTGGTTGGGGAAACTCCTTTTGAAGCACTGCATGGGCATAAGCCTAATGTCTCTCACTTGATATTTTTTGGTTCCAAAGCTTGGGACATAATACTGATGGATAAGAGGAAGGAATCCCAAGCCCAGAGTAGAGAATGCATACTGTTGGGATATGGTGAGGATGAAAAATCATATAAGTTGATGGAACTTGCAACTAGGAATTGCTTCAAAGAGCGCAATGTTCATTTTGAATAAGACCAGTTGCTTGATCTACCACTATTTGAAGCACAAGAAGGTATAAACACTTTTCCCTTTCCTTTTGATAATGATATTTCCTCACATGTTTTAGATTTAGATGAAGAGGTACAATATCAGCATGATCTTGATATTGAGGTTGTACCTCATGAGAATCTAGATCCAGATCCATCTCCCATCCCAAATCAGTGGCCTAAGCCTAAATGGGCCCAAAATATCATTGAAGCAGTTGTGGATGGTGCTGGGAATCCAGAAGACATATGTAGAACAAGGTCCCAATATCATAATGAGCATGTTTCACTCTCTCGCACAGCTTCATTATCTACAGAGTGGTGCAACAAACTTTCGAGAAAGTGATACTTGATGATAGCAAATGATCAACCGTTTGGCCCACAGAATAAAAAAATTGATCATTCCATTCCTCCTCCAGAAAGAAGAAACACATACAACATCCAACAGATTAGAATAACATTGAGAGGTTCACATGCACAGCTTTAGGATGTTGCTGCACAGAAGAACCATGTTGCTGTATAGTTCTACAAATTGCAGCGAAAGTTTTTCAAGTTATTACCCAAAGAGGAAACTTTTCTTTGAAGTATAGCTTGTTTTTCTCATTCCTTCTTATTTTGAGGGTGGGGGTTCCCATGTGATTTTCCCCATTTTCCTTAGTTTATTAAGAATTTTTTATCTTCATTAGATTGTATGGGTGACTTTGGGCCTAGTTTCCAAGGCCCAAAGTTGTCCAAGTCAGGATTAAAAGGGGGTGTTAGGATTATATAATCATCCCTTGTCCATATATAGTCTATTTTATCATCTTGTATAGCATATGTGTTATAGCTCAAAATGACACATCTTTTCCTGTGACCACTTTCCCATGATTCCGTCGCATGTCGACACTTCCATGACGACACTTCATGAAAGTCATTGAAAAAAAACCTATATTGGAGGACCCATATCTTCAGTTTTGTAACTCCGTTTGACCTCATCTTTATATCGTTGGAAAGGTATCTAAGACAGATAAAAATTTTTCGAAGACACCAAAGTCTGAAAATTCCCAGAAGTACCCTTAAAATGAGCTTTTTTTTATGTATATGCGAGTTTCCTTAAGGAAACCCATGTATTGTACACGACTTGTTATATATAATACTCGCGTATGCCCTAAATACATGACTATTTACATTGAAACCCGCATATACCTCCTGCATATGCGACTGTTGTCTCTGCAACCCTTATATGCCTCCTGAGAATGTAAAAAAAATATGTTTTTCGAAATTCGGGTAGTTTGGGTAGTTATGCAACTGACTCCTTCAGTTGTAACTACTTTGTCTTCGACCCTATCTCTTCATAAAGCATATAAATAGAGGTAGGGAGGTCCATGAGAAGAGACTTGAAAATTTGCATTGTCATGCTGTAGGCATTGGGACTCTCTTTTCCCACACCTTTGCCTTAGAAGCATTCTCCTTGTGTTGCAGACTTGGAGGTTGAGTTCCTTGGAGAAGAGAAGCAGCAGAACCATATCAAGGTTTTGTGAGGTGCCCAACTTGAAGAGAAGGTATACTTGTACTTGTTTTCAATATTAATAAAGATGTGATGTTCTTCTTCTTCCCAAATCATTGTTCAATGTGTGATTGAATCTAAGTTTATGATCATATTATGATGTTAATCAGATTATTATTTCATGTTTCTTTGATTATCATTGCTTTATATGTGGTCATATTGGTTTGAGGAAGGTATAATTCGTTTTGCAGGTCTCTTGGAGCAAGAGGAGTGAGAGGAGCAAGAGGAGGATTGAAGGGCTGCTTGGATCAACCTTCATTTGGCTAAGGTATGAACCATTCCAATCTCTAATATTGCTTTTATTTACTTACAAAACCATATGCATGTCTCTTTCAACCCCAGTACCTTGATGGCCTCTTAAACCCTATCCATAGAAAACTTTCCTTTTCAACAGAACTAGCGACTCCGCTGGGGAGAGCCTTGTCAGTTTGGGGTTTCTTTGTCTTTCTTTTAGTCTTTTGCATTGGTTTTAGGTCCTTCTTGCCACCTAGGAACACCTTCTTAGTTTGATAGAACAACTCCCCTGCCTTCCTAAGGAATTTTTTCACCTTTTTTGTGTTTTTTCCCACCTATACGCGAGTTGCTGACTGAACAGTCGCGTGTCTGGTTTGTACACACGACTTTCTATACTATCAAACCACGAAAATATTTGGCCTGTTAGTAGTACAACCCGTGTGTGCTTGTACACGTGACTTGCTATACTGTCAATCTGTGTATGATACATGACCTGTCAATAGTACAACCCACGTGTGCCCCTAAAACAATGTTTTTTCCTCATTTTTGTGGTTTTTTCTGCTGTTATAGGTTATTTGGTAGGTCTTTTGGGGTCCTCTATAGGTGCATGACTCCAAGGAGTTAGTGTCATCCCTTTTGGTTGGTATTTATCTATGTGGTAAGTCTTTTTATGGAATTAGGGTTTGCTCTTTGCTCTTTCCCCCGACCCCCTTTGCTTGGCATGATTTTTGGCTTATGTTTCTGGTCAGCCTCTGTTGATGATCTTTGTCTGAGTTCAGAATCTTGTTGGTGTTTGTTTCCTTCTTATTTTGTTGTTTAACTTCACCATGCCAAAATAGTTGACTTGTCTTTTATGCAAGCCTTCCTTCCAAGTAGGGTTATACAGACTTTAGGGCATTCTAGAGTTTGTTTTATGGTTGTATAGCAGAGTTCCTTTTGCTTTGTTCTTGTCATCTGCATACTTTCATTTGTAGGTAGTTTTTATTTTGCATTTATAAAAGAAAAAGAAAAGAAAATATAGTTGTTTATTATGCATGTAGATTAGGGTTTTGTCTTTAATGCACTAATATCATTATTTTTGAAAATATAAAAAGAAATTGTTCTTTTATGGCTTTCAAGTTTCTATTTGAGAAAATAAAGAGAATAGGTTTTGCTTTTTTCATTTCATTTCTCTTTGCTTCGCAATTTTGTTTCAACTTTGAGTCAAAACACCACATAAGTTTCACACCATTTATCCTCTGACTAAAAACAACCCTTAAAATAAACAATATAATTTAAAAATTATTAGTAGGTTTTATTTTATAGGCTCCTACACCAACTAGCTTAGGCTAGACTTGTGGATTAGAGAGTTTTAACTCTCCATAAGTATTAAATTTCAGACGTAGTTGGCCAATCACTAGGTGAATCCTCTTCTATGTTGATTTTATCTGGGAAGCTCCTCTCAAACATGAGTTAAGCACGAGGCTGCATGGAGGCTTGGACTGAGGAGATAACCCTCTGATTCCTTGTCAAAGCATAGACCAAGGTTTTTGCGCATCTTGGGATTCTGTCTTAGACAGGGTTTCATGCTTTGCTACCCTACCCATGCATATGAACTAGGCTTGCGACTATTCCCCCAGACTGTCAATATAGTTAAGGTATCCTTTAGTCTCTTTGACATCTAGGGTTCATACACAGGTACACCAAAAGGCTATTTTTGGTTGACCTTGGACGTGCTTGGAAGGTAACCATGGTAGCAGGTGTTGGAGGGCGGTGGGTGATTCCTTTGCTTGTGCCTAAGAACATCTACAGGGATGCCAAGTAACTATCTATTAGATTTCTTCTGGAAAGCATATATTATACCCATTTGTTTACTTGGATTTAGGAATTTTTAGTGAGTGCTGTGTGGTTTTTCTGTACTTAGTTTTCCTTCAGGGGTGTGCTTTGTACTTGTGGTTGTCTCTCAACCTCAGAATTTGTCTCCTAGTTCAAAACTATGGCTAGAACCCCTTTGAACACCAACTAAGAGATCCCCATGTTGGGAACTCCTTGTACTATTCCTCTCATGGGGAATGCTGGTGTTCCCTTGATGGCCACCCTGAATATACCTGGATTCACCCTAGGGCTACCGGTGTGGTTTTTTTTCCACTCCAACCACCCTGAATGCTCTTGATGCTTCACAAGTAAGATCCTTATATCATGGGAATCAAAACACTGCTTCTCCTTTACCTGTAGTTGATTCTCCTCCTCCTTTTACCTCATGCGGTGAAAGTAATGATACTAGTAACCGACAGTCTAAAAGGAGTAAAATAAGGAGGAATAGGAAGAAGGCACATAAGAAAGGGGGTACCCATTCAACCTCTGTAGGTCAAGTTGAACCTCACCACCCAGCCTCTGTAATTCATGCTGGGGGAACATATCCAACCTCTGTAGGTCATGTTAGATCTAAGCTCTCAAACTCTGCAATTCAAGTTGATCTTCACCATCCAGCCTCTGTTGTTCATGTTGGTGGGATCCTTCCAAAATTTTCAGGTCATGTTGGATCCAGTCACTTAGTCTCTGCAGTTCATGTTGAGGGAACCCATTCAACCTATGATGTTCAAGTTGAACCTCCCCATCCAACCTCTGCAAGTCATGTTGGATCCATCCACCCATCCTCTAAAGTTCATGCTGGGGGAACACACTCAACTGCTACAAAGAATCTTGATCCTAACCATTCAGCCTCTGTCTTTCATGCTGGTGGTGCTCGTCCAACCTCTACAAGTCATAGTGGACCCAGTCTCTCAGCCTCTGCAAGTCATACTGGGGGTAGTCTTTCAGCCTCTATGGTTCATGCTAGAGACAATTCATCAGCCACTGCAAGTCATGTTGACATTGTTGAAAAGGCTTCCCATTCAAAACACAAGCCCAATTTTCCTTATAAGCTTTGTGAGGGAGACCACGTTGCTTATAATTTCCCTTCTATTGCGGAGGTGCGAAGAGTTTGGTTTCATGGTCATCCCATTTTTGAACAGCCTAAAGTTTTTCAACAACCAACCTCTCTTAGTCAGGTTGGAACCAGTCACCCAGCCTCTGGTGGTCATGCTAGGGAAAAATATTAGCCTATGTAGGTGATGCTGAGAGAAAACAGTCATCCACTGCTAGTCATGTTGACATCGTTGAAAAAAATGGTCGTTTGAAGTGCAAAATCAAGTTCCCTTGTAAGCTATGTGAGGGAGATCATCTTACTCACCACTACCCTACTATCGCAAAGGTGCGAAGAGTGTGGTCCAAGACTCAAGAATTTCCTTCTCCTCAGAACAACCTATAGTTTCTCAACAACCTACTCAACCTTTGGTTGATCAAGTGGTCGAACCAATATCAGCTTTGGTCGATCCCACTCTTCTTTCAGAGAGTGATCCTGATGTGATTGAAGCAATGTCGCATTTGGTCAATCCCACTCTCCCTTCAGAGAGTGAATTTCATGAAGTGGTTGAATCGATTCCATTGTCGATCAATCCCACTCTTCCTTTGGAGAGTGAAGTGTTTGCTAGTCACATTTTCTTCACTAGTACCAGTTTATAACTTACTGAACAAGGGGGCACTGAACTCGCTTCAGATCAACCCCCACCAAGCTCTCAGATTGATTCCTTTATTTGGGATAGCCTAGTTGAGTCATGCCTTCCTTCTAACACACCTTTCCAGATAAAGGTCAAAGTTGGAATATACACGATTTCTCGTTGTATTGTTGATGAAGGAGCCTCAGTTAGTATATTGTCTACTCGTTCTTGGCAAGGCATGGGATCTCCCAGCCTTGTGTCGACTAAGAATTGATTGTGCATTATGGGGATATAAATAAAAATGCCTTTTCTATCTAGTTGGTAAATATCAAGAAAAAATGTCCAGTTACAGAGCACATCAAGCAATTTAAGTAGCTAAGTCTCAAAGTGAAGAATATTTCAGAATATAGTTTGTTATATCTCTTTATTGGAACCTTGAAGGATAAAATTCAACATTAGGTGCGTCTCTTTGAACAATCATCCCTAGAGAAGGATTTCATGGTGCTAAAGATGGTTGAAAGTAAAAATATGGCGACAACTACTAGAAAGACCACCTCCAACACATACAGAGAGAATAATGTCTCTTATTCTAAACCACCACAAAGTTTTACACCCCAAAAAATAGATGAAAGAAGAGAAAAAGTATTATTCTTTAATTGTGACAATAGGTATAGTGAGGGACATAAGTGTGGTGAGAAGAAATTATTCTACATATATTGTGAAGAGGAACCATCTCAAGATGAAGAAATAAAATATGATATTTTAGAATAAATTACTCCCATCATATTTTGTCATGCATTGGATAGAATTAGCACTACTCAAAATCTCAAGATTGAAGGATACATCAAAAAGAAAAAGGTAATAGTGTTGATTGATTTTGGTAGTACTCATAATTTCATTCACTGTAAGTTAACCAAAATTCTTAATTGCTTTGTATATGTAGCACTAGAGTTTCAAGTAATGATTGCAGATGGAGGAAATATAAATTACTCATGTAAATTCCATAATATCAATATTGCTATGGGGGAATATGTATTGAATAGTCCAATGATTTCTATATTGATGGGTGGTGTTGATGTTATCTTAAGGGTCCAATGGTTACAATCATTGGGAACAATGGATTTTAATTTTTAAAAACTTTTCATGAAATATTCATGGGAAGGAAAATAATATGAGTTAAATGGTATCACGGGAAAACCAAGCAAGATGATAAGCTCTAATGGTATGACAAAGTTTTAGAAAAATGGACATCAAGTTGTAGTTGTACAATTATGCTAATTATATGTTCAAACATAGAAGTTCCCTATCTCCCCAGATCTCCAAAGGTTCATTAATAAGCATTCCAAGGTATTTGAATATATGTCAAAAGGTATTCCACCTATTTGGGACTTTTATCATGCTATCCACTTAATTCCAGTTTGTGTTCCCCCTAACATCAGACCTTACTAATATCCCTATGTCTAGAAGAGTGAAAGTGAGCATATGGTTTCTTAAATGTTAGAGGTTGGCATAATTAGGCCTAGCCAAAGTTATTACCCTACACCAATGGTAATGGCGCCCAATCCAGATTGATCATGGCATATGTGTCCTTATTATAGAGATCTCAACAAGATCACCATTAAATATAAGTTTATAATTCATGCAATTGTTGAATTGCTAGATGAATTACAAGGAGCAGTTTTCTTCACAAAGTTGGATTTTTGTTTCGGGTATTCTTAGATTCGAATGAAGGATGAAGAAATCCCAAAAACAACATTCAGAACTCATGAAGGTCACTATGAATTTTTGGTCATTCCATTTGGTCTCACGAATGCACCTTCCACATTTCAAGGTTTGATGAATTCCATTTTCAATCTTTTACTTAGAAAATTTGTACTTGTATTCTTTGATGATATACTAATCTATAATATCAAGTATTTGGAAGAACATTTTCAACATGTTGACAGGGTACTACAACTACTAAAGGAGCGACAAATGTATCAAAAAATCTCAAAATATTTCTTTGGAATAAAAGAGGTAGATTATTTAGGTCATATTGTATCTCATAGGGGGTGTTGATGTATGTAACACCCAGGTTTTGACCCCGCTGCATTAGATGTATATGATGTATATGTTGTAAAGAATCATGGTGTGGAGCTAAAGGCCAAGGCCCCACCATTGATTGGTTATGCTATGTTTCAGATTGAAATTGTCACCGATGGTATATCGGGGCATGCGGCATACATATAAAGTTTCGTAATCATGTAAATATACATTTTTCAATTAAATAAAACCAACCAGCTATGCTCACTGCAACCATGATGAAAAGGGCATGATTCTCATAAGGATAAGGGTGGGGAATGTCCAATTTTGGGCCATAGGGGAAAAATCCATGTGTCACCACCCTGTTCAATGAACCATCTGTCCTTGTCTTATCCAACTACAACCTTAATGTTTTGCTGGGTAGTTGAGGAATTTATGGCTGGGGGTGGAGTGTGGTGGGACTGTCAGTCCTTTCCCACATGCACACTCCACCAGCGGATTGAACCTCATGATGGGGGAGAATCCTATGACTACACCCCTCATTCCACTCTCTCCACGACTACGCCATTCTTTCCCTTGTCTGTTCACCCTCACGCAGGTATAGTAGTCTGCTCATTCTCACGCACAGGCAGCTTTTCTGTTTGATCTCACGCAGCCAAGAGGGGGAAGCAGTTTGGATGTCATTCACGTTCCTGCAGAGTGGTATCTCACATGTTTTCCATCCAAATTTTAGAAGTCTGATGTAAATTTGCCTCACGCACAGGTTGGGAGTCTGTAGTTTCTTCCCCAGTGCGGCCTGTGTAAGCCTTTTCCGATTGCTTCATTGCCTAGGACAAACTGTTGTTTTTCCCCATGTTGTGATCTGTGTTACTGATACATTTTGGGACTGTTGTAATTCGCTTGGGAGTCGTTTTGTCCATGATAGGGCCAAGAACGACTTGGGAGTCGTTTCCCCTGTTTAAGCTGTAGCTGTTTATGGATTGCATGCGTGCAACAGTTGGTCTTCGGACCATGTTGGGATCAGGGATGGGGGCTTGGGTTGCTTGATAAACCTGGTGTGTTTGGAAACCACACAGACAAAGCTAGAGGGCTGGATTTCTTCTCCACAACCCCTGAATAGCACTGGAAGGGAAGTCAAGGCTTGAGGGACTGTGTAGTAGAGAAGGGACTGATTCCTTGTGTTGGGTGTGTGTGGGTGTCCTAGAGCTCAGGCTAGTTCTGGTGTAGGTGTTCCTAGCTCTGTAATGAGCTCACCAACTTAGCATTTAGCCTTTCCCAACTCTTGGATGGCCTGATAAACCCAACTGTGTTGGCTTGGCTGTGTTTTGTGTACCCTTGGTTATGTGTAAGCTTGCTTGTTCCTTATTCCTTGGAGTATCATGCCCAGCTTGGGGGTGGCAGCATTGTTGAGAGATTAAGGAGCATGATGGCCTATGGTTGGGTGGAATGTTGTAGCGATGTAGCTAGTTACAGAACGAGTTCTTTATAAGACAAGTAATCTTGTCCATTTTACTTCTGCAATCCTAATTACAGTTAATGATTATGATGAATGTTGATGTATATGTAACTTCGGAATGTATTCTTATATGTATTGTATATATTGTAACCCGATGTTTATTCCGGGATGTTTCTATTATGTATTTGAGTCATGTGGTCATGCCCCGATGTTCCTATCGGGAGGATTAATAATGTAAACAAGTCATATCAAGTCATTAGGTAAGTCCCCACAGTTTAGGGGCACTTGGGTTATTATACACTAATTAAGGTGTAGGCTCAAGTAATTAATTATAAGTTAAGCCTACATGGTTGAGTGCACTTCAAGTCAACGGAAGAATATAAATAGAGAGTGAGAGTCTCTCTATTTATCACTTGTGAATTACATCACTTGCTCTCTCAAGTATGGCGCACCTTTGGAGAAGGAAATACTTTGGCTTGACAGAAGACAGAAGGCTGCTGTTGTGTTGGGAGGTCATCTTACTGTTTTGGGATCACATCTTGTGGTGATACTATCTTAGAGGAAGTTGAGGGGTTTTCTCCATTTATGGTTTCCCCTCCTAAAATCTTTGTGTCTCTTGTCTCTTGTGATGTGCTTATGTGATTGTTGTGCTTGTTATTCTCTTAGTGAAAAGATCTTATCATAATGCTAGCTTAAATGATGAAAAACTAACAATGAACATGTTGAATGCTTGTATGATTGTATGTTACTTCCGCTGTGTATGATAAATGAATATGTATCTATGTATGTTCTACTTCAATGCATTTGTTTTCAATATTTTATGAATGCACATGTTCATGGGGCTATTTTCCCGGATGGTTAAGGCCATGGTGGCGTCCTCTTCGCTGGTTGGAGGGTCGGGGATGCTACAATGTACACCATGACAAAATTAAATCCATGATGGACTGGATGATTCCCAAAACCCTGAATAATATTCAAGGATTATTAGGTCTGACAAGGTAGTACGACAAGTATGTTTGGAACTATGGAAGAATAACAGCTCCTCTAACAACATTATTGAAGAAACATGCATTTTCTTATACTCCATAGGCAACTCAATTTTTTCCACAACTACAAAATTCAATATGTAAATATCACACTAGACTTCAAAAAAACCTTTATTGTGGAATGTGATTCTTCAAAAAATGGAATTGGAGATGTACTAATGCAATAAGGATATCCTCTTTCCTTCACAATCCATCCAATCAAGGGAAATAACTTTAAAAATCCCATTTATGAGAAGGAAATGTTGGAAATAATATATTCCCTGAAGCAATGATGCCCCTACCATATCATATGACATTTCAAGGTTAAAACTTATCATGATAGCCTTAAATTCTTCTTGGAACAAAGGCTATCTTTAGAAGAGAAACAAAAATGGGTGACAAAGATGTTGAGATATGACTTTGAAATCATCTACAAAAAGGGGAAGTAAAATCTTGTGGCAGATGTACTCTCCAGGAAAGATGAGGATGTTGAAGCATTTATTTATGCTATCTCCATCGTCCAACTATATTGGATAACCGAAGCAAGGGATGAATGGAAGAATGACGAAGAAATATGGGAATTCATTGAAAATTTGCAACAACATCAAAGTGCCTCTAATACATTTATGGGGGGAATATGGCTTGATATGGTATAAGGATCACTTATATCTTGGTAAGAGTTCCCATATCAATAAAAATGTACTTTTGGAATTCCACTCCTCACTAATAGGAGGGTGCTCAATTTTCTTAAAAACCTATCACAGGGTAAATAAAGCATTAGAGGAAATTTGGGGTCTAAAATGGGCCTTATAAGAAACCGTGCCAAAATAAGTTTTTGTGAGTTGGAATTCAAGAACCAATAGAATTTCAATAAAATAAGTCAACCATAATGGTTGAATTGGCATATTTGTCATTAAAAAAAACTACTTTTTTTGTTCGTATTTTCGACATATCTCATTGTGTTTTTACTCAAATTTCAATCGGGAGAGCTCGTTGGATGCGGAATTTGATTCCGCATCCAACGAGTACCCACACTGCATACTTGTGACGGACCCCGCTACCCCAAAAACAAGAAATACCTGAAAAAACGTGATGATGACATCATCATCACATTTTTTCAGGTATTTCTTGTTTTTGGGGTAGC
>LPNX010464043.1:175013-190013 GCA_001517045.1 Pseudotsuga menziesii
TATCGGGAGAGCTCATTGGATGCGGAATTAAATTCTGCATCCAATGAGTACTCACTCAGAATACTTTTGATGGGCCCCGCTACCCCAAAACAAGAAATACCTGAAAAAATGTGATGATGACATCATCATCATGTTTTTTTAGGTATTTCTTGTTTTTGGGGTAGCGAGGTCCGTCAAAATTATGCTGAGTGGGTACTCGTTGGAAGCAAAATTTAATTCCACATCCAACAAGCTATCTCAATCAAAATTTGAGTAAAGACACAGGGAGATATGTCGAAAATACGAACAAAAAAAAGTAGTTTTTTTTATGATACCTATCCCCAAATTTATATTAAAAAATTGTTTAAGAGGTGCTCCCTTTTTGAATTTTAAATCATTTTGATTGGCTAATACATGATGACATGGAATTTGTATTATTTTTGGAAGGCCCATTTTAAATTGAAATTTCCTCTAATGGAACCAAATAGCTCTAAAATTAATCAATTCTAAAGTATATCATTAAATGAAAAAACTTAACCACATAAGATTCAACATGGGAATATGAGTCCTTTATACAACAACATCTAGAACTACTTCAATGTTGATACCAACACTTTATGAAGGGGAGGGACATGCTAAGACCTTAATGATGGCACATTACCCCATATAGTGTGGTGCATTACCCTCTATATCGTGGTGCATTACATATTATTTACGATGGCTTGGATCTATTAATGGGTCTATTAGTTGTTATTGTACACATTTGTCTCATATATAGGAAGGAAATATTCTCATTTTGGTCATAATTGTATCTTGTCTTTCCTTGTGTACTCAGTACATTGTGTAAGGAGGTTCCTCACTTGAAGAGGAATTTCTATTTACCTCTGTTCTTTCTTATTAAGATGTGGATTATGTTGTTCTTGTCTATTTATGCTCTTTTTATGGTATTTCTAGGACATGGATGCATAACACATTCATGGTTCAAACTCCTCTGAGATTGAGGGATTTTTCCCTTTTTTTGTTCAATTTTCGTAATAATTTTTTTGTTACAAGTGGTTATTCCAACCTGGGAACAATTTATAAATGATAGACCATATTCTAATAGTGATTATCTTTAAAATTGGTTTATGCTTAGGATTTTGTAAAGCATTATGGATGTTTATTCCATGTCGGCTTATGACACTAACTTGTCTTCATGTTAATTTCTATTACATATAATTCTACTTTGGGGGTTTGAATCTCGAATTCATGGCATCGATAGATCATTGCTATTGTTATGTTATGGCTTAATGAACTCATCTTTGCTTATGTACTCTTTTAATTGCAAACTTGTAATATGTCTACTATAGTGGTTTTATTCATTAAGTTACAATCAATGAATTGATGTGCTTACATAAGATTCAACATGGGAATACGAGTCCTTTATACAAGAACATCTAGAACTACTTCAATGTTGATACCGACACTTTATGAAGGGGAGGGGCATGCTAAGCCCTTAATGATGGCACATTGCCCCATATAGTGTGGTGCATTACCCTCTATATTGTGGTGTATTACATATTATTTATGTCGGCTTGGGTCTATTAGTTGTTATTGTACACATTTGTCTCCTATATATAAGAAGGAGATATTCTTATTTTGGTCATAATTACATCTTGTCTTTCCTTGTGTACTCAGTACATTGTGTAAGGACGTTCCTCCCTCGAAGAGGAATTTCTATTTACCACTGTTCTTTCTTATTAAGATGTGGATTATGTTGTTATTCTCTATTTATGCTATTTTTATGTTATTTCTAGGACTTGGATGGATAACACATTCATGGTTCAAACTCCTCTGAGATTAAGGGATTTTTCCCTTTTTGTTCGTTCATTTTTTGTAATATTTGTTTTGTTACAAGTGGTTATTCCAACCTGGGAACAATTTATAAATGATCGACCATAGTCTAACAATGATTATCTTTAAAATTGGTTTATGCTTTGGATTTTGTAAAGCATTATGGATGTTTATTACATGTTAGCTTATGACACTAACTTGTCTTCATGTTAATTTCTATTACATATAATTCTAGTTTGGGGGTTTGAATCTTGAATTCACGACATCGATAGATCATTGATCGTGTTCTGCTATGGCCTGATGAACTCATCCTTGCTTATGCACTCTTTTAATTGCAAACTTGTGATATGTCTACTCTAGTGGTTTTATTCATTAAGTTACAAACAATGAATTGATGTGCTTATTCCCATGGATAGTAAACCTTACAACTTATGCATGGGAGTTAACATTTCCTTTTCATGCTTACTATGTTCATGAAATGTTTGTGTGATTAACATAGAAAGGGGTTATTCCCTAGGGTTTTTTCCCATAAAATTTTGTTGTGTTAGAAGAGTTAATCTCAATTTAATAGTATTTGTGTCACAAAGCAAGGGAAATAGGATTCAACATTTTCCATGAGCAAATTTGTTTGCATTCAATATTTGATTTTGTGAGATACTGGGAATAGACATAAGGGCATGAACCTAAGTTTGTTATATTATTTGACTTCTATATTTTATTATTTGGATATTGTGCAATGAATTATTAGTCATCTCCTGAAGGGTTTCTTGATCCTAGGGGCATGAATATATGTAAAGTTTTTAATTTACTATCAATCTTGTGTGCATTTATTCCGTTTGTTGTCACATTTGTTATTATAAATATTGTTGGTTTAGAGGGTGAAGCTTGTCTCCCAGTGTAAACAAATGCCAAATTCCCTTACAACTAAATATTTATCTACATTTAGAATCCCAAAAAGAGAAGATTTTGGATCCTCAAATCCAACCAACCGAAGGAACACTCATCCTTAGATAACATGTCCTCCTCCTTTTGATTCAGAAATATACGAACTTTTTGACCCTTATCCTTCTTCAGTTGCTCATTCTCTTAGTTTCAGAATAAATGGGATAAACAATATAATCTCCCAAATGCCTGATCAACCTATGTTGAACATACAATGTCAATCCCGCGCCCAAATCTGAACAACCATTTAGCTTCTATCAAACTGGTCAACAACTAGCCTTCCATTTGGTTGGAGGATTTTCAGGATTAGATTCAGAATGGTGGCACTGGATTCCTCAAGAATCCAAAGAAGAAATGCTAAATGCAGCAGATGTAGACCAACAAATTCTTACTGTCCTTGGTAAAGAATTTTATGGTCCTGATGAAAATGAATATTATGAACATCTTGCATCTTTATTTATGTCATCCATAATCTGTGACCTAAATAGAAGTGAAGAATATTTTTGTTATATGAAAAAATTGTTAATAGCCTCTGGTAATGCTAACAAACCAGAATATCTAAAGCACTACTTAAGAATTTTTCCTAGCCATGTCCCTAATGTTGTTGAACAACATATTAAAGATAAAAACATTCCTTTGTTAGGTATTTCTCTTTCTCAACTACATGGTTTCATCATGGAAACTTGGTAAGAACATTATTTTGAAAAAAGAGTAGCAAAATATTTTAAAAGACACTTTTCGATGTTTTCCCCCTGTTTTTGTAAGGATCTTGCAAAAATTACAGATTGGGGATGTGGTTCCCACAATCATTGACACTTTGGATGTGATTCTTGTAGTTGTAAAAAGAAAAAGCATCCCAAATACACTAGTGAACCTATATTTCATCCAGATAAAGGATATAACCATAAAAAGGGAAAAAAATTCCAGAAGAAAGCCTATTTTAAGAAAAGATATGAACCTTAGGCAAAGAAAAATGTTTTATTTGAGGTAAAAATATAACTGGGGTAATAAATTCCCAAATAAGAAGAAAAATCCAATACTTGCTTCCATGTTCTCTAAAGATCTAGATCCATTTTGGTGGGATCTAGCTTGGTGTACAATAGGAGATTACCCCGAAGGTGAAATTGTCTTCTTACCAGAAGAAGGTGATTCATCTGATTTCGACCCTGTTTTAGATCAATTTACCCCTGACTCATCTAAATCCTCTTCTTCAGATTCTGATGAAGAAGCAAATTTAGGAGGGTGTTCTGGTCCTCCTGATTCAGTTTTTATATGTTTTCTTCTAACCTGCATAAGGTCTCTTCAGAATTTAGGGTTGCTAAAATTGATAAGGAATTATCTTAGACTCTTGTTTACTAATATATGAAAAGGAAAGATCTTAAGGAAGAAAATAAAAATATTTTAGTAAAATTAAAAGAAAAAGAGAAAGTCTCAGAAGAAAGAGAAAAACTCTTCTCTCTAGAAATCAACAATAATCCAGCATTCTACTAGCTTGCAGAATTATACAAAGGCTATCATGATCATCATGAGGATAGACAAAAGTTTAAAAAAGATAAAGTGAACCTGCTTAGATTACAAATCAAACACTAATACATAATAGCAAATTTGCGACGGTTTTTCGTTGCTATTTCCATGTTTTGTCGTCTCAATTGCGATAATAACGGTCGCAATGTTTCGTAGAACTTATTTCGTGGATATAACAATGAACTTTACAAGCCATTGATATAGAGATGAAAAATGGCTGCCACGTGTCTTCTATACCGTGGCCTTGAAATTGATTTTTTTAATTTACTTTCTACGTTTCGTCTCTTATCGACAAAGTTATCATCCCTATAACAACGAAAATATGGCCAAAAACTACTAGGAAAGTTTTGTTTCCTAGCAAAACTGTGGAACATTTTCGATGAATGTTTGTCTCTCTATCGACAAATTCTGGAATTTGAACAGAAATTTCTTCCACGCAAAACCATGGAAAACCAATCTCTATTGATGAAATATGCAAGTTGAACAGTAATTTTTCCATGAAACTTTGTCGCTATAGCGACGGTATTTGTGGAAAGCCACACGGGGTTTCAACGGTTTTGCAATCCCCGCAATGAAATTTCGTTGATCTTGCGACGAATCCTGTAAGTTTTAAAAAAAATTTAAAAAACCTTGGAAAGGCACCTTCCTTTCCACGGTTTTGGATCTTCAATAAGTGTTTGTGAAAAAATACATACCATATTTTAAAGACAAATAAATGGATAAAATATAACACAGGAAAGGCGATTTATAGAAAATAAATATATCGGGAAAGTAAGATATGGGAAAAAACATATTGAAGTAAAAGGGAAAAAAATAAATGGGAAGTTCAGGGCAGGTCAAAAAGTGTTAACTGACTCTAAAAAATAAGGCATAAAGATTTAAAAAGTGCCCAAAAGTACCCAAAGTGCCCAAAAGTAGGGCCACTTTGGGTACTTAATGGCCAATAAGTGTTTGTCATAGAATCCCTTCTAAGAGGTGCCACTTAGATTTAAAAAAAAAATTAAAAAACCTTGGAAAGGCACCTTCCTTATTTTTTTCCCTTTTACTTCAATATGTTTTTTCCCATATCTTACTTTCCCGATATATTTATGGGCACTTTATGGCCAATAAGTGTTTTTCATAGAATCCCTTCTAAGAGGTGCCACTTAGATTTTAAAAAAAATTTAAAAAACCTTGGAAAAGCACCTTCCTTTCCACGGTTTTGGATCTTCAATAAGTGTTTGTGAAAAAATACATACCATATTTTAAAGACAAAGAAATGGATAAAATATAACACAGGAAAGGCGATTTATAGAAAATAAATATATCGGGAAAGTAAGATATGGGAAAAAACATATTGAAGTAAAAGGGAAAAAAATAAATGGGAAGTTCAGGGCAGGTCAAAAAGTGTTAACTGACTCTAAAAAATAAGGCATAAAGATTTAAAAAGTGCCCAAAAGTACCCAAAGTGGCAACTCTTAGAAGGGATTCTATGACAAGGTAGGAGGGTACATATATAAAAATACCATCGATAAAATATGTTGTAAGCACCACAGGGATCGTATAAACATTAATTAAATGATATTCTAGGCACCACTGAGAGTTGATTTCTATGATAAGGTAGGGGGTACATCTATAAAAATACCATCGATAAAAGACGTAAGCACCACTGGGCTTGGATCAACTTATTGTGGTCCGAAATTAGGTTAATCCCACCGGGGCTTAAAGAGCTCACAAGGGCTTGGAAGGATTCCCACAGACATTGGAAGAGAGGCCTGTAGATACTTGTAGAAGCTTAAAGAAGACCACAAGTTAGAAGTAAAGGAAGCCCATGTTCTGAAGATGAAGGGAGCCCGAGCTTTGAAGACTGAGGAAGCTTGCAGGTGTAAATGAAGCTAGAGAAGGTCAAGCCTACAATTTATGGATAAATAACACATCAAGGATAAATAACACATTAAGGATAAATAACAAATCAAAACCCTTACCTTATCATTGTTCTTTCGCCAGATCCATTCACCCATACAACTTGATAAGAGTTGTCCACGAGATGCATTTCCATCACCAAGACCTGCATAAATCATCAAAGACATAGTTTTTATATGAGTAAATAATATATAAGCAAATAAGCAAATAAACTGTCATTTTGATACAAGTAAATAATATATAAGCAAAACCATTACCTTATCATTGTCCTTTCACCAGATCGATTCACCCATACAACTTGATAAGAGTTGTCCATGAGATGCATTTCCATCACCAAGACCTGCATAAATCATCAAAGACATAATTTTTATATGAGTAAATAATTTATAAGCAAATAAACAGTCATTTAAATCCTACTACAAAGTCCTGTAGGAGTCAATGAATCGTGAAATGTTAGATTTATTAACAATTTGTTAAGAAATAGACATGCATTTAAAAATTTACGACCATCTTTAATAGATAGTAATAAAAGAGTATTTATACCTTATTAAGCTCCTCTCTGTTTCGAGAATAGTTTTATATTCTCTACTGAACAGGGCCAACCATGTGAAGGTGGAAGCTCATATGGCCGCTCCCCCCACTCACATCGCTCTCAATTCCCCATACCCAATAAATGATGTTGTTTACATTGAAAACATATAAAATAAAAAAATATAAACATAAAAACATTGAAGCATAATGAGGTAATTCATATAAACAATGTTTTAGACTAACAACATCGATATACATCCAAATACAAGTCATGAATTTATACATCTACTTTTTCTTTGCTTTCTACTTTTTTTGCATTGTAATAACTGATGATAATTGGGATATTATCATCATCATTTGGTGGAATATATACAAAGCCATGTCCTTCTAGTGTTTTTGTTTCCATGCCCTCATGTATCATACTTCTTGTACGTTGTTGAGTAGGGGATGGAGGCAGTTCTGAAGGGGCATGAACTGCAACAACAAAAATGTGCATATCGATATGTTGAAATATTATTGAAATTAATAGTTCATCATTTTGATTAAAATTACAATATTTCTCTTTACTTGTCTGTGTTGTTGTGACAACTGGTGTGTTAATTGTTTCTCTACTTGCTAATTCCTCTGGCGGTTCACCCTCCTGAGCTTCACGATCTTCCATTGAAAGAAGAAAATTTATAAGTATATGTCAGTAAATAAATATCTATAATCAAAGTAGATATTTGTATTTCCAAAGCACACATACTAGAATGGTCATTCTGCTCCCCACTATCATGGGACATGCACACCCTAACATCAGTAGGCACGTGCCGAGTACTACTAGATTCACTGCTGCGATTGCACTATTGCTTAAAAGAAAACATCAATATTTAGTTATGGGTGATATACTCAAAACTAAATAGAATTTAATAGTATACTACAGTGATGTCCTTATTCATTTTATTTACCTGCATCTACGTCATTGGGGAGATTGGAGTCTACCCTAAGATTTCTCGATATTCAATGACACTTTTAAAACCATACTTGAAACCAAGCTTTAGGTCTTCCTCGGTGGAAGCATCTTGGAACGTATTTCCCTGCAATGCATAACACATATAAAATTTCCAGTATCAAAAATAGATATTTGTTCACTACTTTCAAATATATATTCCCCAGAGTTAATCATTTAATTCTTACGATTCGGGCTCTTAGTTTTCTATAGCCACCCTAGCCCAGTCTATGTTTCCCGTGCTTTTCCACTCTATCCTTCGTTTCTTTGGAGGTGTTCGGTAGCCTATATATGAAAATTTTGAAAAATGTTAGATATAAGAATTCTTGCTTAAAACAAAAATAAAAAATAAATGAGCATATTTCACTAAAAAGATGATATGTGTTGTACCTTGCTTTTCCAGGCCGTGGTTGTTTTCCTTGTCTTTTTAGCAAGTTCTCCTTTGCATCCTCTATCATTTCCTTCCACTCTTTCTCTGGAACCATGGGAGGGTGCTCATGCTTGAAGTCAAGTTGCAATTTATCCCTATATTGGGCCCTGGTATATTTTAAATTCTCACCTGCTAACTTTGTAACCACTTTCTTGTTGAATGTATTGCCGAACAAGTTTACCATGTGATCTATCAATACATCTCTCTTTGCGCTATCTTAGATATTCCACCATGTGAGAATGGTGGGGCCAAACAACTCCAATGCTTTGTCATTCAAATTCCTGTAGAAAACATTGTTTCCTACAGAAATGTGTAATCCATTAATTTATAATAATTTCAGTGTATGTCCATTTAAATTTCATGATTAAAATGAATAAATTAATTAATAAATACCTGCAATCTTTTGAATCTTGATCGGAACACAAATGTCATCCACCAGAAAGGTGGGATCTAGTGGTCCGGTGATTTTAACTCGTGCTGCTCTAGGAAAAGTTTCCTGGTCATCTACAGTAGGTTCATCTCCAGAGTCATGTGGAGGCCTATGCTCCATCTCATCATGCTCTGACATGTCATGTTGATCAAAATCGATTCCCTCATCAATGGATTCAAGGCCAACTAGAGGAGTGTCAAAAACTCTCATTGGTATATTGTTTTGTCGGTGTTGTTGCTGCATTGGAGCATCACTGCTACCTATTCCTGTCTCGACAGTTTCTCTAGTCACGGATTGTAAAAACTCCTACAAACGAAAAAATTTACTTTATCAGATCACTTGGAAAAATAGAAAACATAATATCAGATATGAAATCATGTCATAACTTAAAAAAATATGTGAAGATGCCACTTACCCCATAATATTTTATTTGTTCTTTCAGCTCTTCAATCCTTGCCCTGATTTCCTATGTCATGGGCCTTATGCAAGCCAAGGAAATAATTTCTATGTTTGATTTTTTCAGGGCCTTATTTATAGTATCCATAGGGTCTATGGAATAGTAAATTTCATCCTCAAGCTCCTCATCACCCAGATCAAGTGCACTGGACTAAATTCATCAAACAATAAAATTAAGCAAAATAATTTTAACATCATTCAAACATTTTTATTGTAATGAAATTTAGTTACTACTAAGAACTAACACTTACTTGATGCAGTGTTGTGGCTGGTGACTTCACACGGTCACCCCATACTGATTTACTTCTAGTGGGTGATTTTCCATGGTCACCCTGGATCGTGGAAGCAGCAGGTGGATTTCCACGGTCCCAACCTTGACATGATAAATCAATCAATAATTCACCATAAGCACAGAAAAATGTGAATGTCAACAGTGGAAATCGAATTCTAACAAAAAAAATCGAAACATTTAGTTATTATATTTAACACTTACCTGGCAAGGCATAGAGTGTGAACTTCCATGGTCACCCTAGACCATGGAAGTAGTAGGTGCCTTTCCACCGACGCCACCCTGACACAATAAATCAATAAATAAACGTTATGAAAATAATTGTAACCTAATAAAAATGAGATATTGCAATAATATTTATTTTTACCTCAGAAGTAGAGGACATGCATTCTGTTCCATGACGAACATGGGCATACCCCTACCACCGTGTAATACGCATGTTGTCACATGGAAATATTTTGGGGTTGGAGTTTCTAGTTATTGTAGTCATATTTAGTTACTACATTTAGTTGAGTCAATAATTGTAACATCAACAAAAATGAGATATTGCAATAATATTTACTTTTACCTCAGATGGAGAAGATACATGTTCTGCTCCATGGTGATGAGCAGACCCCTTCCACAGTGTAATAAGCATGTTACCATATGGAAATGCATGAAAAAAGAGAATGGTAACAATGGAAATTGAATGTTAACAGAAAAAATATCAACATTTAGTTATTATATTTAACACTTACTTGATGGGGCATAGAGTGTGACCTTCCACGGTCACCTTGGACCATGGAAGCAGAGGACACACATTCTGTTCCATGACGACCATGGGCAGACCCCTACCACAATGTAATAAGCATGTTGTCACATGGAAATATTCTAGGGTTGGAGTTTCTAGTTATTGTAGTCATATTTAGTTACTATATTTAGTTGAGTCAATAATTAACATAAACAAAAATGAGATACTGCAATAATATTTACTTTTACCTCCGAAGGAGGAGATACATGTTCTGCTCCATGGGGATGAGAAGACCCCTGCCATAATGTAATAAGCATGACAAAAGCGAATGGTAACAGTGAAAATCAAAATTTAACTGAAAAAATCGAAACATTTTGTTATTGACATCATATTTATTTACTATATTTAACATTTACCTCATGAGGCATAGATTGTGACCTTCCACGGTCACCCTAGACCATGGAAGAAACATGTGTATTTCCACTGCTGCAACCCTGACAAAATAAATAAATCAATAAAAGTTGAGTCAATAATTGTAACATAAAAAAAACGAGATAAGCATAACAGTGTAATAAGCATGTTATCACATGGAAATATTCATAGTATGCACAAAAAAAGTGAATGTCAATGGTGGAAATCGAATGTTAACAGAAAAAATTTAAACATTTAGTTATTGTAGGCATGTTTAGTTACTATATTTAGCATTTACCTGATGAGACATAGTGTGTGACCTTCCATGGTTACCCTGGAGCGTGGAAGCCACATCTATTCGATTTAAGTTGTAATCAATCAACAAATCTTCACTTGGAAGTATTGTTTTTGTTGCACATACAAATATACGATGTTCTTTATGTCCCTCAAATTCCCAATTCAGTTTCTTAGTTGTTGTCATTGGCTGTGTACTATTTATAAATCCAGCAATGTTTCCAGACTCTTTTGGTCTCCCATCAATATACACAGTCACCCCTTTGTTTTTATTGTGTTCAACTAGTTGTATATAATTTGTGGCAAATCTGTATCTCCTCATACTTTGAGTATATTGGACCAAGATCAACCAATTATTTTATCTGTATAATGGTCTGACATACTCCATCATTCAGTTGCAGTTCCATAGTTGACCTTTATGCCATCCATCGAAAATAACCCCATTCCATGTAAGGACGAAGGAGCAATGTGATACATCCTCCCATTGATGAAGAAATCTGTGTCCTCTTGAGGTAGCTTATAAGGTAACCATCGTTGCACTAGTTGTCTATACCTCAAGCGAAACTCAATCTCACCTATGCTTTGAGCATCATAATTACATGACCCTCTATTGGCAATAAACTATTGCATGCGTCTATGAAATCTTTTCCTTCCCTTTTCAGATCTAGTTGATATGGAACCGGTAGATCTAGTACAACATGTATCACTTTCAACCTCTCCGAGTATATCTTCACCATCACTTGAGGAAGATAGATCTGATAGATACCTATTTGGTGGTACCTACACTCGATAAAACAAGAATATAAGCTACCAAGTAGATATAATTTAGCATGCAAATATATTTACTTGTAATGTTTTAATATCAAAATTTTTTTCTTCCCAAAAACTTTACTAAAAGCTATTTTTCTCTCAAAGGTGTAATTTCTTTTAGAGTTATTTATATTTGAATTATTTTTAAGTATAAGACACATTTTGATTTGGTATGGAATTTGTTCACAACACAGATATAGAAGTGTGTTTCTTGATCCACTTGACTAGTTAATGCATGCAAAGTGGTACGGGGTTCCCCCTCATATAGATCATGTTGGGGATTCAATTTCGAATGGGTAGTGGTCATATTGTTTCATTCATGGATTGCCTACCGAAACTCAACAAAGTTAGTCTAACACTCCCTCTTCCATAGTGGTTTGATATGCAAGTTTCCCTGTGCAAGGTACTCCTTGTCTAACTATGTGCCTGATTTTTTTAAATAGGATAACATTGTGAAATGTCACCAAATTTAGACCAATTATAGTTAGTTTTGAGTGGTTTTGCACATGTATGTAGATAGGGTGATGTTGGATCCATAATCGTCTTATCACAACCCTGAATCATCTTACACTACCCAAGACCATTTTCTTACCATTGCTACGGTGTTCTACAACAGGGAAATCCTGAATTTGTTTGGTTGTGATGGTATGGTTCAGGCTCGTTCTCTATCAAACGGGCGATGGATGGGTTGAAGGATGGAATTTGACGGGAAAAATTCCCATCATGGGTCATTTTGCATCTCAAATACAGCCTATATTTCATATAAATCCTCAGAAAATATGAAGTAAACAGTCAAAATCATAATAGCAATATTCGAGTATGGATTCAAATATGATTCAGATACGATACATAAAAAATACG
Source organism: Pseudotsuga menziesii (assembly GCA_001517045.1). NCBI lineage: Eukaryota > Viridiplantae > Streptophyta > Pinopsida > Pinales > Pinaceae > Pseudotsuga > Pseudotsuga menziesii. The sequence goes on from LPNX010464043.1 coordinate 187,424, forward strand.
TAACAAAAAAAACAAGTACGACTAAAATACGAGAATAGGCATCTTATAAATACAAAAACATGCAATTTTAATTTAAAAAAAATAAGATTATACGATCATCATTCCAAAGTGTAACATGTCATTCATTATTCATTAGGAACTAACATTCCAAAGTGTAACATGTCATTCATTATTCATTAGGAACTAACATTCCAAAGTGTAACATGCCATTCATTATTCATTAGGAACTAACACAAGTAGTAACTAAGTATTGATTTCTTGTGACAATGGATGAGACTTACAACTGTCCTTTCTCTATAGTTTCAACCTCAAATCTAAGGGAAACAATAGGAAAAGGTATAGTATATGGAAAAGAATCTCCAGTTTCGATTTGAGATAAGTAAGGGCTCATTGGACCCCATAAAAAGGGTATGTTATTCAAATCCTGATCACTTCAATGGTAGAGCTACACTAATGACAACCTAGCAATATATAAGGCTTTAGAAATGGCTAAGTTACATATTCAGGTTGAGATGATGATGGGTAACCTCTCATCTCCATCCTCTTGGGAATCATTGTTGGCAATATGGCAGATGAATGTGTTGGAAATGATGTTAATATATGAATAGAGAATTGGTGAAATTTGGTGAACTGATGATTGTGGACAGACATATCCTAGATATGTTCATTAATGACAAAAGAACTGTTGATGGACATAGGCATGTATGATAAAGTTGGAAAAAGACTAAGTGGTGAAAAATTGTCCTAAAGAAGTAGTCTATGAAAATGCCCACCATATTTCATAAGAAGGAGAAAATGCCTGCCATGGCATGTCATCCCATAGTTGGTTGAAGTATCTATCTGACCATGGAACCAGTTCTCAAAACAACTCTTTGAGGAAGAAGATACAAGCCTCCCAAAAGAAGTTATTTTTGGTCAAATTAGACAAGTTGCTCTAGGAGAATGCCCGCCATAATTTGTGGGTTGAAATAAATTCCTGTACCATATAGGAATCCTGTAGGTGGCTATGTTGTCTACCTGACCATGTTCTTACTTTGACCTGAAAGTACCTGAGGCAGAAATTATGGATCTTCCAAAACATGCTCTTAAGCATCTTTTGCATAATACTTCAGTAAAATGCCCGCAGAGGAGAGAGAAAGTAGTTCCAGAGGATGAAACTAGTCTTAATGGATTCATATGGCTATCCTCCATCCATTGGATGTCTTACACTCCAAGTTTGATGAAAATTTGAAATCACCTTTGAGACCTAAGGTTTAAAGAAATTGACTAAGTGCCAAATCACAAGGTTGAAGAGGCATTTGGAAATGCCCGCCAAAGCCTATCTGAGTGATGATAAATTCATCAAAAGGTATAGGTATGTTCTTTAATGAACTGGATATCCATCCATGTTCTTAGTTTTTCTTATGGTGACCACGTGAGAAAAATATCATCCTTCCAAAAGAGGTAAAAAAATTAGCTTGCATATCCAAAAATATGAAAAATTGATTGGGTGTTGAAAATAGGAGGTTGAGAGCCCACTTGGAAACGCACGCTAGAGTCATCTCTTTAACTGATAAATTCATTAGATGTTATGGTTCCATTCTTTCATGATCTAGGCATCCACTCATGATCTCAGTTTCCCTCTAGGTGTTCACACGTGTGGCATATGAGTATGCCAAAATTCCTCTTGGCACAGTAATGACTAGGGTCTTACAAAATTGACTAAGTGTTGAATTGAGTAGTTTGAAATACCATTTTAAAGTGAATGCCAGAGACCGTGTTTGTCAGTAAGGTTTTAAGGTGACATGGTCTTGTTCCTAGTTAAGGTGGATACCTAGCCATACCCTGAGTTTGTTTAAATATGGTCAAGATGTGAAAAATGTAAGTCTGCCGAAAGTTAGAAAAGTATGCCTGTACAGTCTTGGTGAAATAAAAAGGTAAGCTACAGGAAATTTTAAACAGAAATTTATAAAGGGAATTCTGCATATGTTGAGAAGGATTTAAGGATAGTATTAATTTGGAAGATATAATGTGATTGAAATTACAAAGCATATATTTAAGGAAGAAATTCTCGTAGAGGGTTTAATGAAGACACACACATGCTACAATATCCTTGATAACCTTCAGACTCGTTGAGATATGCCAAACAGAGGCGACCACACTAACTACCCTGGTATATGCCAAACAGAGGCAAAAAGATATAAGTGTCACTGAAAAATAATACTTGTATCAAATGTGTCTTTAAAGAAGAAAGAGGTATGAGCTTCAATTTATTGGATTCAATTCAAATTATAGCCCACGAGTCCCAGGAACTATACATTGTTCCAAAATCCAAACTAGTAAATGGGAAAAGCTTGCAAAGTGTGTTGTAATTCAGGTAAAAGTGAGCATAAAACTAAAATAAAATGATTCTTTAAATGAGAAATAGGTATTAGGTTGAATTGTACCTAGCCATTATAATTGCATCTCGTATGGCACTCTACAAAATGTTTTAGACCCCTAATAGAAAAAAATCACAAAAGCTTAAAAAGTGTAACATAATCCATGTAAAACTGACCATCAAAGAAAAATTAAATGCATCTTTAAAGGATAAAGAGCTCTCACGTTCAAG
>LPNX010464043.1:195013-212590 GCA_001517045.1 Pseudotsuga menziesii
GAGGTTGGAAAGACACATGATGGTGTCCTAATGTCTCATGATGACTTTGTTACATTCTGATAGTGGTTTGCAAGAGTATGATATTTTTGGGAATTTGACTAATTGATGAATAGCTTCCCTAAAGCAGTTGCGTTATGAAAATTTCCACAATAATTCATTAGAAGAAGAAAATGCCCGCCAAGGAGAGACAAAGAAGCTTTAGAGGATGAAAGTGGTCCTCATGGAATCACCATGTTGGCCTCTACCCATTGGGTGTCTCACACCTCAAATTGGATGAAAATAAAAATCTCATCACGTTGACCTAGGGTTTGATAAAAGTTTTGGTAAAAATGCGTAAGTGATCTCAGTAAAATGCTCGCCATTTCCTGTAGTTGATGGATTAAATTGTTCTGAGGGTATGGTTCTCTAGAGTCTTTATTGGTGCATCTAACCACATCATTATTTTGTCCAAAAACTCTTTGAATATGAAGTTACCAGTATGCCAAAAGTGCCCTCTGGCTTGTTTTGCTCCAGCCCAGTAAAATGCCCACCCAACTTAGAAGAAGATGAGTCTGAAGGGGAAATCAATTTGGTTGTGCTAAATAGGATGTAATACATCATCTGGTATCATTGGTTCAGGAGTTGGTGAAAATAAAAATCCCTCATGTTAACTTAGGGTTTTATAATTTTGTCCAAGTGGTAAATCTATAGTTTAAAATGCTATTTTCAAATGCCCACTAGATGATTTGTGTGTGTCAATTAATTCATCAAATGACATGTATTTGTTCCTTGTTGAAATGTTTATCCAGTCACGGTTTCAGTTTTCCCTATGAAGGTCACATGAGTGAAACATTAACCTTCCATGTTGAAAAAAAATCATGTTCACAGAATGTATGAGTTTGCCTGCACATAGCTTAAAAATATATACTAAACAAGTTTTTTAGATGCCCACACAAGCCAGAGATTTAAATAGATATTTCTCAGCCAGTTAATTAAAAAAAAGATGAAATAAACAAGAGACATAAACAAAACAGAGTTTATTATTTAATTAACACACATAAATTTAATTTATTTCGAAGAGATTGATACTTTCTTTCACAACCTACAAATAGTCTTGTATTGATCACTGAAAACATTGGATTCAGAGATGAATTCTCTATAATGTTATCTTATATGCCAATAAATAAAAAACTCCATCATACAAAAAAATATCATTAACTTTCGATAAATACATATATACATTGATATGCCAACTAAAAAGCATTTTTCATTATATCCCAATAAATACAAAACTCCATAATACAAATATTTTTTTTCATTAACTGTTGATAAATACATATATACATTGATTTATACATGTCTAGAATGTTTCAGAGATGGGTGCAATCCATCCTCTTGAGTAGAAGACAAATTTGAATTGTCTCTATTTCCTTTCGTAGAAGACTGTAATTGTTCTGGAGTTGGAAAGGCACTTATTGTGATTTCTTTTCAAGCTCTTTAACTCTCTGTGAAACTTTTTTTTAATTTTCAAGAAAAATGTTTTTTTCCGCCATCAGTTTGTTCAACATTTCCACATTTTTCTTATACTTCGTTGATTCCTGTTCTTCCTTGACCTCCAATTTATCTCTAGTATGTTTCAATTGTTTTTTAACTTCAGTCAATTCACATTTCAGATTATGTATTTCTTTCTCCTTCTCTTTTTCCCTCAACTGTATCTCGTTGGGAAGGACAAGAATTGCAGTCATCACAGTAGTTGGTCCTTTTAATTCCTTCTCCAAATCAGCAATTGTGGATTTAAGTGTTTGAATTTCCATATCACATCCCAAATGCTGAATGTTTCTACCTTCTAAGAGTTTTGATTCTAGCTCCCTTATTTTTGCATCTTTCCCAGCCATCTTCTCTTTCATTTCTTTATGTAACGGTGATGAGGCATAAAAATCACCTAGTGCAAGGCTCGCTGAGAAGCATTCTTGTAGCATCTTCTCTCGACTTGCTAAGGACTATTCTTGCTCTTCTAAGGACATTGTACCTGTAGGTGTATTTTTCCTTCTACCCTTACCCTTACCCTTACCCTTGTCTCCTTTGATACCCTTACCTTCACCCTCACTACCTTCTTCATTGGGAATTTGTTTTCCTCTACTTTGTTTTTTAAGTTTTAAAGTTTCATAGATCCTTGCTAACCTTGTTCCTTTCAGCTTATCAGCTTGCCTAGAAATGGTTTTTCTTGAATAAAAAATTATTGATTCTAATTCTCCAACTTTTTTTCCATGGCTTCCTTCCCATTCTTTCAACTTCAACTGATATTCTTGTACTACCTGTTCATATTCTTTAATTTTCTTCTCCATTACGTGTAAATGACCCATTTCTATCCTCACTGGTGGTACATTGAGAATATGTGGTCTTTTTTTCAACTCTTCTTTGAGTTCACTCGCTTCAGCATTAGATTTTTCCAAATCCTCTTCATACACAACCCTCACGGACTTAATTTCTTTTTCAGCATCATCAGTGTTTTTTTCTACTTGTTTGGATAATAATTTAACCATTTCTTCTTTCCCTTCTATAATTCTATCCGCTTTGAATTTATTATCCACAACTGTCTTCTGCAACACTGCTATATGTTTTAGGCATTGTAAAATATTATGATATTTTCTCAAGCACTCTTCTGCCCAATTGCATATATAGGAAGCTTGTTCCTTGAAATGATCCATTTTATCATATAGGATGAACACGTACCTACTATCAAACTTATATGATGCAATGTCTAAATGCATAGCGGAAGCCCCTGATTCTGATTTGGAAGAACAATCATACTCAATTGCCAACTTCTTAGGAGGACTTCTATCAAGAAACTATTGAGGAATGGAAAAGTGAGTAGAGTTTGTTCCATTCCATTGCTTGCCACCTCCTCCCAATGACCTCTATCTACATGCCCCTTAAACTCTTTCAAAGTTATGGCAGCACGAACTTCATAATTTGTTACCAACTCAGGATACTGTACTCGTAATTCGTCACGGTGCTCAGGACTTTGTACAGGAGATTCCTCATTATGTTCAGCAGGATGTAATGGTAATTCCCCATGGTGCTTAGGATATTGTACTAATTCCTCGTTCTACTGAGGAGATTGTACTAGCAATTCCTCATTATCTTCCCTGCTTTTACATTTGCTAACGTATGTTTTATGAACATGTGGTTTTGGCAAAGATATATTTCCATGTTGGTTGATATCACCAATCTCTGTTTCAGTAGCATGGGGTCGACATAAATCAATAATGTTTTGAAGTGTTCCTGAGAAACTAAATTTAACCTTCCTTAATTGGCTCTCTTGCAGGGCAGAGTGGAGTTTCTTAGCTAGTAGATAAGGAATATCTACAGGTATATCTTCCACCTAATGTATCACTACCCGCATACATTCACCTGAAATGTCATCCCTATGATGATTCAGAATTGTCCCAAGGACAATCTGAATCAAAGTTTTGTATATTCTGGGAGGGACATCATGCATTTTTAAACCATTCCTCGAAACATTTAATTCTTTCCCACTATTTTTCTGGCCAACTGGTTCTTCTCCTCTCTAGGGGTTTTCCTTGAGCTTAAAATCACTCCCCCTCTATGTGGAATATTTGTAGCTTGGGAAACCAAATCAGGGTCAAGGTATACCTGCTTCCCAAAAATTATGAGTTATGTATTCACAGCATCATATTTCAAAATTTCCTCATCTATCTCCTCATCAACGTGTTGTCAGGAATATTGCACCTTCTGCGGACAGAAGCTATTCCTCTAGTCTGAATGGTTCAGATCCAGAACAAATAAGTGAAAGACAAAGGGTGAAAACCTTCCCTGAATGTTGTAAACACCTGGAATAATGATTTGATGACGAACCTGTGTACCTGTAGAACATGTCAAACAAACAAGAACATCAAAGCTACCAGAACATTATTTACACATCCATACTAGTGACTAAGGAATCCAGTAACATATACATGCGAGATCAGTACAACAGATATGTGGGACGGAAATCCGGTTTTCATTAAGAAATCAATGAAGAAGCTTACAACCATTGACTTAGTGTTGACAAACTCCTCCACAAGACAAACACCTCATCCCCGATAGCTCCAACTTGATCTCTTGTGCTCTCCAATGGATTGGGCTAGGTAGTCAATTCAATAGTATAACATTACCATCCAGTTCTCCACCCTCCACTATGGGACATGAGCTTGTATTTATAAGGATCAATGGATAGGGATAGTTGAGAGAATTGTCAGTGAGGTGGTCATAAGATCCTACCAATAGGGATCTCGACTCCAACCAACCTAGATTGATAGGGATAAGGGAGGACACGAGGATTATATTTTAGAAGCCTCGAGAATCCTCTTTTTTTCTAATTTTACCAAGGGTACCACTTATATACCTTTATGACAGAGTGGTGAAGGGTAAGAACCACTCCAAGAACAAATCCCATATGCAGTGGCACCGCTTATCTATAACAGGACTCAGGCAGTGCTGCATAAGGCACCGTTCTTCAGCTAAAGGGAAAAATAAGTGCTAAGGATTTTTATGTAGAATTGACATCCAGAGCACTGTTTCCACTCCAAGTTTGGTATTTATGGAAAACATAGGTGTTAGGGATCTTATCACATGTTGGTGACAGGATTTGGGTATAACAGAATTCCCCACCAAAGCATGAGGCTTAGAGGGATACAATAGGCAAGAGCTTTGAGAGAACAAGTTATCACTTTGAGGTAAGAGTTAGCTTGATTGGAGAGTGCCATCAAGTAGGAATTTGCAATACATCAATATTTTGACTCATAGACAAGTGTAACCAACTCATGGATGCATACCAATACAAGGCAGATCCACGAGAGGAATAAACAACCATGGCTACTAGAATACAGTGTAGATCTATGTGATAGAGGACTAAAATTTGGACATAGCTACCAGATATACAATGTAGATCTATGTCGTACATACAAAAACTTGAGCATAGCCATGACCATACAAATGTGGATCCATGCTTGATATACAAAACTCCATCGCAACCTGGGGAAAGCAATGAGCGCTAAACAAGTACCCAAGGTCTTCGTCTCGTCTTCCACAAGGTACGATTCTATCCATGTGATTACAATGTCCTAAAGTCGAACATGGTAGAAACCGCTTGATTACCGGCCAATGATGTGAAGTGTTAACAAGCATGAGGAAGATCACCATTAATGCCAATTATTCCCAAGGTACCCTAGTACAATCTACTGAGTGTGAATAGATGTCTTGATGTCGAACACCCAGTCGACTCTATCGATTAAAGGCCAATGATGTGAACCTATGTTGAGAGCGAGAGAATCTATCATCGAGGCATACAAATCTCAAGGTACTAAACTTGTTTCTAAGACTATTTCCTGGATGATGAGATGATGTCGACAAGAATAGTCTCGTCGAAGGAGGGCCATGATGAATCCCACATTGACGACACGAAACTCGGAACAAAATTCTGGAATTATGTGAATGAGGTAACCATAAGACTGAATCAAAGTACTAACACAGAGGTTGTTTTGACTGCAGAGGTAAACTTCTTTCTTCCTTTGAACATCGGGCGGCACGACAAAAGTCTTGGCAGCATGACTAGACTAGACAGACACATAGTGCGACACTGGACAATGCATTCTTTTGAAAGACACAAAGGAGTGACATGACTCATGAAAGTGGATCAACTTGTACATCGGCTGAGTACCCAATTGAATGAATGATATGCAGATAAGTGCCATGTTCAAAGGTGACAACTGCCATAATCACAAAATTATTCCCTTCCCTTAATTTCCCCATCATGATTGATGAGTGCCTCTTTTTCAGTTTTACGAATTCAAAGAGGGTAACAAACACTCATTTCAGCTTATCCAAAGATAAGTCCAAACTCATATGTTTTACGAACTTGAGAAAGGAGGGGTTCATTCCCAAAAGAGGGTCTCTCAATGTTTAATTTAACGAGTCCAATGAAAGAATACTCAGTGTAGTTCATGTTTAAAGAGTCTGAACAAACTAAAGAAAACTCCAAAGGGTCATTTTTCATATGTTTTAGTCTCCAAGGCCTAAAAAAGTGTAAAATAATACCTTAGAGAACTCTTCTAGTCATGATTGGTTGGAGTGTTCCTTTTTCATAAATAGTCCATCCGGACCGAAAAAGAGATAACCTACCATCGGAGAGATGACTCTTCAAATACTTTTACGAGTATGAAGAAGACAAGTACTCAACTATATTTTCACATTTTAAGAGTTTGAAAAGAGCTTAAAGAAGACTCTGTTGACCTTTTTCATGTTTGAATCCAGAGCACGAAAAAGTAATAAACTAAGCTCAAACCAAATTTCATGTTTTAACCAGAGCATGAAAAATGAAAAGTAAGCTCAACACCATCTTACTGTTTTTAACAAGCTCGAAGATCAGTTGAAAGAATGCTCGAAGATTGGTTTCATTTTTACGCAAGCTCAAAACCAATGGGTAAACTACGCTTGAAAAATCCCATTAACATGATATACAGAGCTTGGAATCTTTCCCCCAGCATGATTGCTAGCGAATCTTACCCCTAGCATGGTTTCTAGGGGCTCGACATGCCCCCCAACCTTCATTTTGTTTGACGATTCTTCTTCCATACCCAACCTAAAAACCTGGTTACTAATGTGAAAATGTTCACTAGGGGGGTAGGAAGAATGAGGATCAGGCAGGTGAAAAGAAGGTTCAAGTTCTAACACTAAAGGGAAGACTCGACTCAAGGGAAGGGGATCTGTTTCATTTTTACACAAGCTTGAAACAGAAGGTAACTATGCTTGGAACATGGTTTCATTTTTATGCAAGATTGAAACCAAAAGGTAAACTATGCTTGAGGAGATCCATTTCATTTTTTAACGAGCTTGACATAGAATGAGAAATTTTCTCATAGGCATCTGTTTCATTTTTTAACGACCTTGACACAAAATGGGAACTTTGCTCAAAGGCATCTGTTTCATTTTTTAACAAACTTGACACAGAATGGGAACTCTGCTCAAAGACATGGTTTCATTTTTATGCAATATTGAAACCAAAAGGTAAACCATGCTTAAGGAGTGGTTTTATTTTTTAACGAGCTTGAAACCAAAAGTAAACTATGCTCTCCAACCTGTTTCATTTTTTAACGAGATTAACACAGAATAAGAACTATGCTCACGAACCTGCGCCTACCAACATGATATCCAAAGGTTGGTAGGTTTCCCCCATTTCACAAAAGCTAGTGGCTTAGCTCCATTATGATGTCCATAGACTAGAGCCATTCCCCCCATTTTACCTATGATGGGAAGAATCTAACTAAAAGAAGTGGAAGGAACCACAAGAACATGCGGCACATTCAGGGAAGTCTGATTACTAGGAGTAATGCGATGGTCAGGTGTAACAAAAGAAAGCTAATCAATGGTCACAATATTCCCATCATGGGGAAAATGCATAACTCTAAAGAGTGTGGACACTATGGATTTCATGGCGTAAACATAATCACGTCCAAGGAGCAGATTAAAATCTAAAGGACCTTGGACTACCATAACATCAATACAGATAGTTTTCCCTCCTAATGTAATAGGAAAATAAGAAAGGGTCCCTAAAGGTGTAGTAGGTCTTCGATTAAAAGCCAGTATCTGATTGATGGATGGCATAAGATGAGGTGAACCTAAAGCTTGCCAAGCAGTTGAGGATAGAATACTAAGATAATCCATTTCATCAACAATAGTGCAAAGTATCCGCCTAGCAGTAACATTCACAACTATCTGGAATGAAACACTCAAATGAAGACGAGACTCTGTTAGGTTACTCCACTCAAAGGAAATAACCTCCCTACTTAGAGAGGTTTCTGTCGAAACAGACAAAATTTCTTCTTGTTGAGAACAATCAGAATGAAGCATAAAAACTTCAGCAGGTTTCAGATCATTCTCTACTGGAAGAGAAGAACAAGATGAAGATTTGGTCAAAGTGACTACTTAATTATTAACACTCTCTGATGAAAGAGTGGGATCAGGTGGAGATGACATCGACTCGACCACTTCACTCTTCGAAGGAAGAGTGGGATCAATTATAGATGAAAATGAATTAATCACTTGGTCAACCAACAAGGAATCGAGGGATAACTTACTATCACTTGTTGGAATCACCTGTTAATGATCAGTAATATTTTCCAACCAACACGAAGCTTCATCCATGCTTGGACAAAGAAAAGTATGATGCATATCCTTGCATATCAAACAAGGATACAAGACTTTACCCTTATGACCTTTCACCAATGGGTCACTAATTAAGGGAGTATCGTCAACATGATGATCAAAGGTTGATGACACAGACGGTTTGGACCCTTTTAGACCACTCTTCTTGTACACGGGAGAGACCGGGACACTCCTTAAGAAGGTGGCCCCCCTTGCAAAGCTTACAAGGGAACTTGGGTTTTTTGAGTGTTCTCTTAGAACGTGCACCATCAAGAGCAGATGGTTGATGCTTTTTCTCTTTCTTATCCTTCTTATTCTTGGCCTTTCCTTTCTTCTTCTTCTTATCCATCTTACTACTAACCGTAGAGCTTTGGTCAAGCAGAGAAGAAGAAAGGGATGAAGCCACAACTGGCGAAGAAGGAGCAGGAATAGGTTGAGGTTGATCCTCTCTCGGAGGAGAAGTGACATTTGAGACATTAGGTGTAACAGGAATTACCGGATTAACCAACCAGACCGGTAATCCTATAGTTAACCCAGGAAGATTTAGAGTGGCAATAAAGGGAGGACCAATACCTTCACTTAGAGGGAATACAAAAGGTACACCTTGGAAAGTGATCTCTTGATTGGTAGTCCCAGATGGGGATTCCATCTCTAAAATCTCTAAAAACCCCCTAACTACCATGCACAAGCAATTACTACTCAAACTAAAAGAAACAAGAAAACATGTGAAAGGAGTGGATAAGAGTCAGGAACCTCACAGGATAGGCCAAAAGGATAGCTTAGATGGTTTGAGGATTCCTAAAAGGGTCTCCCGATATATGCTAGGTATGTGGGAGCTCAAATCGGTATTAGTGTTGTCTAATGCACAACCGTTCACAAGGGGCCTTCTGATATACAATCGAGTACGTGAAGTACCTTTCTATATACCTCAAGGGTACGTGAAAGGTCGTTTGATATACTGACGGTACGTGGAAGAACCGCGCAAGTCCCAGGATGTAGTGCAGACAAATTAACGATAGCTCCTACGTTTTACGATGCCCGAACACGTCACTAACTTATCACTCAAATTGCTAAAAGTTTTAACCTAGTACTACGATTAATTTTATCTTGTGCATTTAGGTGGAACCATGGAGTGAAAACTTGAAATTCAAGAAGATGCACATTGATCTATATGATAATGTGCGTTTTCCTCTTCAATGAATTTCTACTTAAGAGAGGGAGAGAGATTTACTTTTCTTCCCAAAAATGCACACCCAAATGCAAATGCAATTCTACCTTTTCAAACGAAAAGTGAAATATCAATGCACCCCAAACAATCTTCAAAGAAAATAAAAAAAAGATCTAGAGAACATCAAACATAAATAAACCCAAAATGTTTCCTATCTTTTCATGCTTGAAAAATATGCATAAAAACTTAATGGAAAGATGATTTCACTAACATTTCCAAACAAAGCTAACTTTAATACACGCAAAGCTGAGAAAATATATTTCTTCTTAATGAAAAAAAGATCTAGAATTTCAAACAATCATGCACAAAACAAGAAGAAAATAGTTCAACAATGCTTGTGAATAAAGCAAAGGAGAGAGAAAACTAAAACTTCTCTTTGAAACAAACAAGGAAATGAAGAACCAATCTTTCCTACCAAGCACTGAAAAAAAAAAATCAGCATGCAAAAGGAAACAAGAATCACCCCAAGCAAAGAAAGACTCAAAACAACATGGATCACTCATGCATTCCAAGTCCAAAATAAACCAAAGCATACTCAAGAAAATGAAATGTATATTTCCCAATTCTAACGACTAATATCTACAGAAAAGAGCAAGAGGTTTCAAGCAAAGAAAAGAACACAAAATCCAACGCAAGAAACATAAAATCTCTTTGAATGTAGAAAGAATACAACAATCAAAGAGACTGGATAATATATAATTAATGGCCCCTCCCGACTGTGAGGGAGCATTTTTTTTAAAACACACTTCATTTTCATCAAAAAGTAAGCCAAAAACACACAAAAATCAAAATACAAAGTCTGGAATAGGGCCTACCTGGCACCGCACAGATGAAGTTGCTGACAAGCGGTTTTGAGGCAGAACCGCTTCTTGCTCACAGGATTCAGGTGGTGGCACCGCTTATGGCTAACTGGACTCAAGCGGTGGCATCACTTCTTACCAAAGGTACATGTGTGGTTGTTTGTGACAATCTAGAACAGTAGGAGAGTGAAAAATCAAGTGAGAAATGTCAAAAACTTCATAAAAACTAATCAATCAACCACAATACAGAGCACATAAAGTTAAGGTGGCTCAGATCTAAAGAGATCTGGAGATTTTCAAACCAAAAATTTCAGTAGATCAGATGTAGATTTGACTGTAAAGATGGGAGTCTGGAGCTTGGATTCATACAAGAGTGTTTAGAAACTAAGGATGAACAAGATCTATCTCCCCAGCGGAGTCACCAGATTTGTTGTCAGGAATATTGCACCTTCTGCAGACAGAAGCTGTTCCTCTAGTCTGAATGATGCAGATCTAGAACAAATAAATGAATTATAAAGGGTGAAAAACTTTCGTGAATGTTGTAAACACCTGGAATAATGCTTTGATGATGAACCTGTGTACCTACAGAACATGTCAAACAAACAAGAACATCAAAGATACCAGAACATTATTTACACATCCATACTAGTGACTAAGGAATCCAGTAACATATAAATGCGAGATCAGTACAACAGATATGTGGGACGGAAATCAACTTTGCATTAAGAAATCAATGAAGAATCTTAAAACCATTTCCTTAGTGTTGACAAACTCCTCCACAAGACAAACACCTCATCCCCAATAGCTCCAACTTTCTCTCTTGTGCTCTCCAATGGATTGGGCTAGGTAGCCAATTCAACAACATAACATTACCATCTATTTCTCCCCCCTCAACTGTGGGACATGAGCTTGTATTTATAAGGCTCAATGGATAGGGATAGTTGAGAGAATTGTGGGTGAGGTGGTCATAAGATCCTACCAAGAGGGATCTCGACTCCAAGCAACCCAGAGTGATAGGGATAAGGGAGGACACAAGGATTATTTTCTAGAAGCCTTGAGAATCCTCTTTTTTTCTAATTTTATGAAGGGTACCTCTTATATACCTTTATGACAGAGTGGTGAAGGGTAAGAACCGCTCCAAGAACAAAGCCCATATGCGGTGGCACTGCTTATCTATAACAGGACTTAGGCAGTGCTACATAAGTTACCGCTCTTCAGCTAAAGGGAAAAAGCAGTGCTAGAGTTTTTTATGTAGAATTGACATCCATAGCACTATTTCCACTCCAAGTTTGGGATTTAGGGAAAACATAGGTGTTAGGGATCTGATCACATGCTGGTGACAGGATTTGGGTATAACACAAAGTAACTAAACATTCCCCACAAAAAGTCGAAAACTTCTTCTTTCCTTGGGACAGTTTCCATACCTAGTGGCTACATCTTTGCATCTCTCCATGCATCAGAATTCTCCTAGAATTTTTTTACTATTACCCTATTATTTGTGGGCGGCTGTGTTTCAACTGGGGTTGCAGAGGAGGATACCCACATTTCAGCTGCACTCATCATATTGGATGCCCTTGTTTGAAGTTCGGCCATGGTTATCCAGGTTCGAAGCGGAGGTGAGGTGATGCACGCGTATTGTATTTCAGGCTCACAAATTCTCCCCGCAGACTGATTTTTAGGCTCACAAATTATGCCTGCAAAGAGGTTTTCAACAACAAATCAACGCTTTTATTGGGTATGCACTTTGCACAAATTCTATTTGACTCCTAATAACTATCACACCTCTTCATAAATAAAAAACTTATAAAAACATTACAAATTTGTCTATTTAATTTTTTTCCATCGTGAATGATTCATTCTAACCATGTCTTCATGCAAAGTAATTATCTTTTTTTTTGCAGGGGTTTTACTATCTTTGGTGATCCTCCAGAACTGGCATTATGCCAAAACTTCGATGAGAATGGAAGTCTTTACTACCAACCAAAATAACGTGCAATTCTTAATCCCACGATCACACATATGACCTTCGTGCGAACAGTTTAAAAAAATATGTTTATAAACCGATGAATTGTCATATTCTCAAAATGTCAATCAACGATCATTATTGCTTCTTCCAAAAGGTTGGTAGCCCGAGAAGTCGTCCTGGGCTCCAGGATGGTGACTACTCCTAGAGTCCAAGCACCTAGATCCCCCACCATACCCTTACACTACGCGTTGATCATCATGATCATCATACACAAAAACCTCTCTTAGTTTTCACACAGGCATCACGGATTGAGAGATATGTAGGGATATTTGAAACCCATTTTTTAGAAATTCGCCAAAAGTAGGAAAAATATTATTTTGCATATTAATAACAAAAAATTGGCTAAGTGTTAAAATCAGAAAGTTGAAAAGGCATATGGAAATAAAAATATATAAATATCAGCATGACATAAAAGATATAAACACGTGCCTCTACTCTTCAACAATTAAATATCATTCATATTTTGCTTCATCCAACTCAACATTTGTATCAGGATCTGGTTCAGAATACATATTGATGAAAGTCTCATTCACATCAACATCATCATCAATGGAAGCTTCACTAATATAGTCATCGACATCGTCTACTACATTTGGATGATCAACCTCTTCAACTTCTTCATCTAACACATCGACTGCAGCCACCTGCTCTTGATCTGAATCATCATCATCTTCTGCTTCTTCATGATTATCTTCATCATCTACATGATTATACTTTACCGGTCTTCCTCTTGGATCGTATCTAACAACGTATGACCGACTTGTTTTACCTGGTACCTCCAAGTAAAAGACTTGCTCACATTGACGTGGAAGAACATAAAGCTATGTACCCGGTTCAAATTCCCTTGTATTAACCATGGTAAATCCATTAGCATGCTCAATAATAGTTCTTTGAGGATCATGTTCATGCATTCGTAGCCTGTACCACTTCACCTCAAAAAAAACTATTTTAAAGGAATTAAAATCACACTCAATTATGTCCTCCAAATGCCCATAGTACCTATTCTTAGTTTCTTCTAGATGTCTGTCACTTCTAGAGGAAACATTGGTGACCTTAAACACTACAGTTATCCCACAATTCAAGGTTTTCATCTTATCATCCAACATTTTAATATGAAATTTATGACCATTACACCACATAACCTTGTGATGTTTCAACTGCAACATTGACAACAAGTAAAAAATATATTGTGAATTAATAAACGTCATATAGGACTTAGAAAATATATTTGAAAACTTAAACAAACCAAATACATTGAAAAAATGGGAAGTAACTAGAAAAATGCGGGTAAAGAATTTACTTGCCTTTTTATCTTTTAAACCATAGGCTAAATCAACTTCCCTTTGCGACGTAAGATCAGGAAATTGATGTCGATGATGGTGAGTTGTTTTAATCATCTTACTGACCCCTTCCCATGATAACCTATTGAAGCATTCTTCACAATCTTCTATCCAATGCTCCATCCAATCAAGGTTGTTTGCAATGTATAAATGTAAAGAATCCCACACTCGAGCAACTATATGAAAAAATAACAATTCACTATCATTAATTAGATATCATTACATGCATAGTTTAATACAGTTGAATATGCAGGGTTAATGAAAAAATAACAAATCAGTATGATAAAATAAAATTGGAAAAATACATGTGTAATATATTAATTCCACAGAATATAATAATTACCTTTCATGATCCTCATTGTACCTTTCCCCAATAGGACCTCCCCTTCAAATTTGTTGATGGAGTTAGATGCCAAATGTGAGGCACATTCATATTTTCTGCTAATTGAGGTAGATATTCACTAATATACACCATGCATTGATATACCATATATCCCTCAACCATAGAACCGTCAGGACGTGCCCTTTGTCTAACAAGATCCTTCAACGACTTCAACTGCCTCTCCACCATCCACATCGACCTTGTGTCTACCGATCCACATAAATCAATCTCCTTAGCTTGGTGTATGAGGTAGTGTTCTTGTGCATTGAAAAATCATGGAGGTAGATATTGTTGCATTTCACACATTCGTCAGGTAATTTCTCTCTTCCAATACCTTATATCTTCTTTATGGATTTCTTTTGAGGAAAGCCACCTACAAATGATGCAATAAAATAATATCAAGTCATATATAAAATTTGCAGGAAAAACATAATATGACAATAAGTTCCACTACAAATCACGGACCAAGTACATTTTCCATATAAAACATTACTTACCTCATGTATTTTCCAAGAACATAAATAATTTGTTTTATGTTGTTGTCAAAGTCGTCTGGGAGAGATAAAGGTAGAACATACTGCATCAAAAAACACATAATTATTATTTATTTCCAAATAAGAGAATAAAATTAATAAAATAGTGCATACCAATAAGGAAATATATTAAAAACTCACAATTACCTTAATGAATGTATGCCAGTCGTGTTTTAACCCCACCAAAATCACCTTTTTCCATTAAGATATTCTTTATGTTAGATGAAAACCCCATCAGAAACCTGATTTTTCTGATGACCTCTTTTACAATATTGCTCTATTGCTCCTTCAAGCACCAAGGAAGACTAATATTCTGTTGACGGCCATCACCATTAGAATTAATGATCACACTTTGCAATGCGTGATTGGCTTCTTAGATGCCAACACAAATCTTTCCAATTCTTTCTTTGTTGGTCCTTCTATCTAATATTCGCCATAACAATTCTGTTATGTTCTTCCCAATATGCATTGTATCAAATAAATGAACTATTTGTAGGTGCACGTAGTATGGAAACCTACTGAATTGCATTGGGTAAATTTTCATTCCTCATGGAAGCCCATTCGTGCCTTAACGACATTCATGAAACATCAACAAAATCAAATTAACACTAATTAATCAATATAGGTAGATACCGCGCTGAACATAATTCACTAAAAAAAATAAAGATTTATATAATATATGATACAAGTTGAATTTGATTGTCATTGATGTCAAAGGAGTACAATGAATGACAAAAGGATAACCAAAGACATGATGGCAGGGTAAACTCAGTGAAAGACAAAGGAATGAAAAAGGAAGTAATGACATGGAAACTATGATGATGTGGCATGTATGGTGAGGCTAGAAAGACACATAATGGTGTTCTAGTGCTATCTGGAATTCAGTATTGTAATCTGACATCATTCTGGAAAAATATGGCAACTTTGTGAAACTTTGGAAATTGACTAGGTATGAAGAAGTAGTCAAAACTACTCTAAGAGAATGCCCGCCATAATTCATGGTTTGAATAGAATTTCCACACCATCATATCAGGCTATATCTTGTTGAACTGGCTATCTAGCCATGGTCTCAGTTTGCTTTAATCATTTCTGAGGAGAAAGTTATAAGTTTGCCAAAATAGGGTTTCAGGATAAACATTGGAGAAATTATTGGACATGGCTAAGCGTTGGTAAATTGGTCCAGGTGGCCTTTGATCCATGAAATTTGATAAATTTATTTTCACAAGGACGACCCTTGGCAGACATTTCCAAACAACCTTTCAAAATCCTATTCTCAACACTTAGGCAATTTTCTTGTGTTTCTCAATATGCAAAATAGTATTTTTCCTACTTTTGGAAGATTGATATTTTGCATATGTGACCATTTTAAGTCAGCCTGAAAGTATGGATGGGTATCCATTTCAACAAAGAAAAAATCCCTCCCAATTAATGAACCTATTGACATACACCGAACATCTGGCAGGCATTTGAAAGTGGTCTTCCAAACTGCTTATTGACACTTAGACAAATCTCTTCAAACCCTAAGTCACCAAGGTGATTTTATTTTTTCATTAAACTTGGAGAGTGATACATCCACAATGTGAAGAATATCATACTGACTCAACCATTCCAATATTCTTTGCTGCAACCTCATCATCTAACATTGGCAGGCATTTTATTGACATAGTGCAAATGAAGGTGAGAGGCACTGTTGGCAGATTGATATCTTCCTCCTTAGAGACTCTTTGGTCAATATGAAACCATGGTTAGATGCACCAACCAACATACTAGATCCTGTCACTTTCAGATAATTTTTCTCATCATTCTATGAGAGGTGTTGTGCATTTCCTTGAGGCCGCTTAGGCATATTTTACCAATAATTCCATAGACAATTTGTCCAAAACCTAAGATGGATTTTTCATTTCACCCAAAACCTGAAATAATGCTACTAGATGATGTATTACACCTTAATGAGCACACCTATGCTTATTTCACTCCCATACTCATCTTCATTTTCCCTAGGCAGGCATTTTACTGAACTTTGGTGTAAGACTGCCTAAAACCCTATTTTGGAAGATCCATATCTTCTTCCTCAAGCATTATCAAATCAATGGGGGAACATGGTTAGGTAGAAAAAAATGCACCTATAGGATGACCATGTGGTGCAGTCATTTTCTTCAACCCACAAATTATGGTAGGCATTTCCCTAGAGCAATTCTGACCAATTTGACCAAAAATCCTTCTTTTGGGAGACCTGTATCTTCTTCTTCAAGAAGTTTTTCAGAGAACCGAGGCCATGCTCAGATAGATATTTCAACAAACTATGCGATAGCAAATCATGGTGGGAATTTTCTTCTTCTTATGAATTATGATGATTATTTTCATAAGGCAATTGCTTTAGGGTAGTTTTTCAACACTTAGTCAAAATCCCCAAATTATCATACTGTTACCAACTACTACCAGAATGTAACAATGACATCATGAGACATTAGGACACCAACATGTGATTTTCAACCTCATCACACATGCCATATCAACACTTCTTTTGTCATTAATGACCTCCTTTGACATCAATGACAACCATACTCAACAGTGTCCTTGTGCTAATAAAATTCATAGGGTGACATAGATTTGTTCCTTGTTGAAGTGGTTATCCACCCATGCTTTCAGTTTTCCTTCTAATGGTCACATGTGCAAGAAATCAATCTGCCAACGTAGGAAAAATATTGTTTTGCATATTCATAAATTTGGCTAAGTATTGACCAATATTCCAACAATACATAAATAATTTGTCATACCTTGACGATTTCTATTATATTCCAAGTTCCATAGGTGAGGTGTCATTCTTCGTGGTTTTTTTCCATTCTCTTCTTTAACATTGAATTTTTCTTTGTCTGTAGTTCGATAACTATGGTTCTTAGGCAGAAAGTGCCTATACTCATCAAACACTTCCTTTACTAAACTCCTTGAATGACGAGTTTTTATCTTGGGACCGCAAGCTGGACATGCAAACTTACCCTTTGTTTGAAGACCTACAAGATATATGAATTAGTGTAGCAAATTAGAATTGCCATTTAAAATAATGCATGAAATTAACAATATATA
>LPNX010464043.1:212699-252492 GCA_001517045.1 Pseudotsuga menziesii
GGAGTTGAAATCGTCTTTTCCCTATTGGTCTAGAGATGTCATACATAGTGACGCCAGCCCATAACTTCAACAACTGATCGATAAGAGGCTCAATATATACGTTCATATCTTTAACCTGGTACTTACCTAATTGGTCCAACATACATGATTAATTATATTTAGCTATATGTCCTTATATATAAAATACATAATTATCATGCACAAAACAAAGAAATGAAATATTTAGTGATCATACTTTCAAGTAAAAAAATACAAATTAATTAAATACCTAGAACGATCATTGCCAACATTGTGTGCTCTCTCTTGACCGACATCCAAGGAGGAAGGTTATTGTTTATAACAAAAATAGGCCACACTGATTAGGTAGAACGAAGCTCTCCAAATGGATTGACACCATCAGCTGCCAACGAAAGTTTAACATTATGAGGTTATTCTTTGAAAATTGGCCACTTTTCTTCGATGTACCTAAATGCAGACCCATCTGCAAGCGTTCGAAGAAAATCGTCTTGAATTTTTTTCTTTGCATGGAAATCCATAAACTGTGCTATACTTTGACACCTGAACAATCGCTGAAGACGTGGAATTATTGGAATATAATGAAGAACTTTGTGAGGAACCTTTTTTGCCACTTTATCGGTTCGATACCTACTTGTTTGACATTGTGGGAATTCATTTTATAATTCATATTTTCCATAGTATATGATATGATCATTAGGACATGCATCAATAACTTGATACTCCATTCCAAATTCTTCGATAATCACATATATCTCTCGATATGTGTGTGGTAAAATATATGATGTTGGTAATAGAAATTCACATAAAAATCTACAAAATTCAAAAGAATAATTCAATGTAAACAATATTAATCATCAATATCACATCCATACTTTACAGATTAGATAACAATAGCAATATAGGAAAAAATTCAACCCTTTATGTACATGTAAACATGCAGACATAAATAATTAACAAATTACATATCAGATAGAAGATTTGTTTTTGAGCCTTCATAAAGAGGTTGACGTGACTTCTCGAGTAGAGGATCAACATCATGACTATCATCCTGGTTGTCCTCATCCTTTGGAGCAAATGTGTCTTGGATCAATCTATGTATCTTATATTCCTGATTTGTATCACTAACATTATCTCCATCCATATCATCATTAAGAACTCTATCAGCTTCAATATTCTGATCTAGATGTTTGTCACCCTGTAAATGAGTATTTCTGCTAGTACTTGGAAAATAACTCTCTGGAAGGGGACATTTTGGGGGCATTGTCCATATATTTACAAACAAAGTAGTAAAATTAGTGTGTATAGAACATATAATAAAACGATAAGACATTTTATAGAAATTCATGACATGATGACTATTACAGAGAATACATTAAAAATTGAATAACCTATTACCAAGGGACGATATTCATAACCCCGTTCGGCGTGCTCCTTCTCCCTACAATGTCTTTCAGTTGTCTTTATTAAAATTCTTCTTCTTTGCAAGACCCTACAATCAAAGCAAGGGAAATAAAATTTTCCATCTCCCCTTGCCTCTAATGCCGCTCTAGACTGAGCAAGCTTCCTTGCATTTTCATTCATAGTGAAAAATCCTTGTAGTGACAAGTAATTGTCTTACCTACACCATACCAAACAGTAACTTGTCAAATACATTAGATATAAGTACATTTCTAAATGCAGTATATTATATACCAATTTCTATAAAGAAAAACATAAAGACTGTGATGAATAGGATTGTCATTGATGACAACATTAATGACAATCATTTTGGAAAAATATGGTAATTTGGTGAAAAACAAGAAAATGACAAAGTATGGGGAAATTAGTAAAAATTGCCTTAGGGAAATGCACGCCATAATTTATAGGAGAATATAAATACCTGCACCACATGGGGGTCCTGTAGATTGTTGTTTTTCCTACTTGACCATGTCTTCAGTTTGTCCTGAAAGTACCTGAGGGAGAAGTTATGGACCTGTCAAAACAAGGATTTGTGCCAAAGCAAGCAAATATGGCTAAGTAGCCTCAGAAAGATGTCCACCCTAAATTATGGGCTAGAGTAAATGCGTACAGCACATGGGGGTCTAGTAGTGTGTTGGTTTGTCTACCTAGTAACCATGGTATTATTTATCCTTAATCATGTTTGAAGAAAAAGTTATGAATCTTCCAAAATGAGGTTTCAGAATAAAGTTTGGAGAAAGTCCTGAAAATGACCAAGTGTTGGAAAACTAGATCAGGTAGCCTTAAAAAAATGCCTGCCACAAATTGTGTGTTGAATAAAATGCCCACACCGTATGGGGGTCTTGTATATTGATATTTTTCCTACCTGACCATGTCATCATATTGTCTTGGAATTAGCTGAGGAAGAAGTTATGAACCTACCAAAACAATGTTTAGGAAGATTGGACCAGACTAGGTAAATTGTCAAATTGTTGGAAAAACTGGTTCATGTGGCCTTGGGAAATGCCCGCCGTAATTTATAGGTGTATGATAAAACTTATCTAAATATATCATCCGACAACTTGTTGAAGAGGCTATCTCACCATGGTCTCAGTTCTCAAAGAAGATGTTTGATGACAAAGATAATGGTCTTCCAAAATAGAGTTTCAGACTGTTTTGCACTATTCCTGTATTGGAAAAACTTCCTCAGTGGCCTCAGGGAAATGATTGCCCTATCTCATAGGATGATGAGCAAAATAATATGAAATTGTTAGGCTATATCTTGTTGATGGATGCATCTAACCATGGTCTCAATTATCCTGTGGAGTGTTTTATGACAAAGATATAAATCTGCCAAAAGTAAGAAAAATATTATTTTGCATTTTAAGAACACAAGAAAATTGGTTGTGTTAGATTCAGGAAATTGAAAAGGAATTTTGAAATTCCCGCAAGGAGGGGTTATTTTGATGATAAAATTCATCAGGTAGCATAGGCATGTTCCTTGGTGAACTAACTACCTAGCCATACCTTTAGGTTGTCTTATGATGGTCTCATATGCAAAATATCAATCTGCCAAAAATAGGAAAAATAATATTTTGCATAGTGAGAACAAAATAAAAATGACCAAGTGTTAAAAACAAGAGTTTGAGAGGTCAGTTGGAAATGCCCTCCAAGGGTTGTCTTTGTGCAAGTAAATTTATCAAATTCCATGGATCCATTCTTTGGTAAGTTGTCCATCTGCTCATGATTTCAGGTCTCCATAGAGTGTTCACATGTGTGAAATAGGAGTCTGCCAAAATGGGAAGAAATATGTTTTGATGTTCAAAAGAGGTTGATAAGCTATTTTGAAATGCTTTCCAGAGGTTGTGTGTGTGTCAACAGATTTATATTGTGATAAGGTCTTGTTCATTGTTTAAATGGCTATCTAGCCATGCTTGTAGGTTTCCTTATGGTGATCACATGAGGGAGAAATCAATCTGCCAAAGTAGAAGAAAAATTGTTTTTACAAGTTAAAAACAATTCTGTCCAAGTGTTAAATTAAACTGTTTGGAAGCATATATGCTAATGTGGACAGTACTGAATACAAGATACTAATGGTGTATGGATAGAGTTGAGACATGGATGCCGTATATTGTATGTTGAATGAATTATTGAGTATATAATGAAGACTTGTTGATTTGTATTTTTGATGTGTGTGCTTGTAGTAAAATTTGGAAGAGTCTGATGTATCAATTGTAATTTGTAATATGAAATTTATATAGGGAGGTTGGGTGGAGCTAGGGAAAGACTTATTGGTATTTTGACAAGTTGAAGCTTGTTTGGATGTTGTAGCTGACTGAACCATTCTAGTGGGTGGTGCCACCTTATGGGTTGTAGCCCATACTAGAGATTGAAGTCTCCACTTATATAAAGATTACAGAACTATATCTTGTGTCCCTTATGCAATGTCTTGATAGTGATGTGTTTAATTGATGAATGACATGTGCCTATTTGATATTATTCTTTGATAAATATGTTGTTGAAGAAATTGTGAAATAATGATATAAGATTGGGATAAAAGGTTGAAATTGAGTTGAATCCTTAGCTCAGTGATTCACCCCCACCCCCTCTCAGTGAGCATTGTGTCTAACAGACTGAAGTTTTCATTGATGCCAACAAGTGTTGTGCAATGGCCTTTGATTTACTCACAAGGAGATCGTGATAGTTTGGAAATTGGAGCACTAGGTGACCCAAATGGTCCAAATGAAAGTTGTGCTTCTACTATGGAAAGTGATTAACATTGCGTCAATGAACAATAGCTTAGTGGAGCATCAGGTCTATAAAAAAACGAATTGGATAGAGTCATTGTTGACTGGACCCTCTTATTGCAATTACTCTGGTTTAAATAAAAGGATGGAGTTGCAGGGTTGTTAAATTCATTTGTAAGGTACATGACTCTAAGAATACAACTGTTATTTTGAGCCTCAATGTTAGTTTGTACCCCCCAAGAAAGGATGCATGCTTACCTTTTATGAATTTATGGCCAGACGATTGTTGCAAATTATGACTGATCTCTCTAGTTTTAGATATGGTTGATAAATAAATCTAGGCTCAATCCGCGCTCAATCAATCACCAAGAACCTTGTCACAACTATAGAAAATGTGTCGAAAATGCATGAGTTGACCCCCGCGTAAACCACCAAGAGCCGTTGAAAGCTGGCATTGGTTTGGCGGGTGTGCAAAGATATCCATATATTGTCGATATAGAGATGAAAGTTCCTCCAAAATTAAAAAACATTGATATTTCCACGGTTTTTCCACCATGATAAAAAAAATGAAGTATTAATCCACGAATGTTCAAAATGTGGAAATATTTCGTGGAAAAATATGCCCAACTGTATTAATGAAATATAAGAAGAATTCCTTAAAGAATTCGGTGAAAGAAATAGAATATTTAAAGAGAATGCTTGAAATAACAATGAGAGAAAGAGACAAGTCCTTAGATGAAGAAATGTGCAGAGCCTATGCTGAAGCACTACAGTCACCAAAAGGTGCTGCAAGTAGAAAACATTCTTAGCATACTAATGATTTAGAAGAATAAGACTACTTTAAGGAATAACCGTCACTAGGCTCTCCAGGGTTGTTGACTAGTCCTAAATATTTCATCAAAATAAAGTTTTGTCCATCTGAATTTAAAGCTTATGAGCTTGATTGTATGATAGATTCAAGATGTCAAATGAATCTGGAAAAAGGAAATGTTATACCATCATTTTACTGGTAAAAATAAACCGAAGACGGTCTAGCCATTGAAGGAACTCATGTACAAATCAAAGGTACAGTTCCATACTTTCTAATAAGCATAAGTGGAATAAAATAATTTCTTCATCTCAATAGACTAGATGGCCTTAAGGAAGATTGCATAATAGGCTCACCCTTTTTGCATAGAGTCATCCCCATTATAGTTGATGAGCCTAACATGATTTTTACTTGTACAATAAATAACAGAAGAGTTTCCACCCCTCTATACTACTCAAATTCATTCAAATGTAATAGCTTTGTTCCTCAATCTAACCCCTCTCCCAGTCTTGCAGAATTGCTTAAAATGGAAAGGTGCATTGCCTATGCAGAAATGCATAAGGAGTCTTCCCTCTCTGAAACCCCCTCTAAACTAGAGAAGGATTGCACCTCAGAGTCACCTAATTATTTTTGGACCAGAGAAAAGTACTTCATCTCTTTGCCTTTTAATCCTCTGGGAAAACCCAAATCCAAAAAAGCCTCGGTTTCCCTCATGTCTCCCTCAAAAAGAGAATTATGTGCAAATGAAATAAAATAACTATTAGACAAAGGACTCCTAGAACCTTCTAAGATCCCTTGGGAATGACAAGCATTTGTTATAAATAAACACTCTGAGATAAAAAAGAGGAAAACCTAGGCTAGTTGTGAATTTTAAACCCCTGAACAAAGTCCTTGAACCAGTCTCATACCCTCTCCCTAACAAATCCAGTATTTTGCAATGAATAGCAGGATGTACCATTTTCAGTAAATTTGATTTGAAGTCTGGTTTTTACCATATTGGAATTGAATCAAAAGATAGGTTCAAAAATTCCTTTGTTGTTCCTCATGGACAATATCAGTGGAAACTCCTTCCATTCGGCATAAACAATGCACCATCAGAATTCCAGAAAAGAATGGAAGACATTTTCAAAGAAAAGAAATGGGCATTAGTGTATATATATGATATTCTTATTTGTTCAAGAAATTTGCATGAACATTTAAAACATCTTCGAGAGTTTTATTCGTTAGTTTTCAAACATGGTTTAGTTCTGTCAAAGTCCAAAATGGAAATTGGAAAAAAAGAAATTGAATTTTTGGGATGCAAAATAAGTAAAGGGAGGGTCATTCTTAAAGAACATGTCTTGAATGTTTTTTCTCACTTCCCTGATCAGATTTTAGAATAAGTTAAATTGCAAATATTTTCGGGAAGTCTGAATTGCATCAGGCCATTCTACAAAGGAAAAGCATATGACATTCATCTGTTGCAGCAATGAATGAAGAAAATATCCCCGAAGTTGAATAAAGCTACGATGGATGCAGTTAAGAAAATAAAAGATAAAGTGAAACAAATTCCTCCACTCTCACTCCCACAAGGTTCTGGTCAAATGGTGATTGAAACAGATGCCTCCAATAAATATTGGGGAGGTATCTTTATAGAAAAACATGGAGAGAAAGAAGAAATCTACGACTATGCTTCAGGAGCATTCAAGAATGCATAAATCAATTATCCGTTAAGACACAAATAAATCCTTACAGTCAAAAGACTGTAAATCATTTTAAGCTCTATTTGAATCCAATCAAGTTTATTGTTAGAACATATTTGAAAATAATGCCTCGAATATTTAAAACCTAGTTATTTGAATTATGTTGCTGACATGTTAACCAGAGAAGAACTATAGGAAAAACCAAGCCTCAATATGTTCAGCTCTGGAGCATCTAACTCTTCAAATAAAAAATCCAAGTTTCAGAACTTCAAAGATCCCTTATTCTCTTTAAATATTCTATTTCTTTCACCATCTTCTTTAAGGAATTCTCCTAATCTCTGATTTGTAATCTAAGCATATTCTCTTTATCTTTTCCACTTTTTTCTATCCTCATGATGATCAGGATAGCCTTTGTATAAATCTGCAGATTGGTAGAATGTTGGATTCTTGTTGATTTCTGGAGAGACATTTTTCTCTTTCTTTTGAGACTTTCTCTTTTGATTTTATTTTTACTAAAATATTTTTCATTTCTTCCTTAAGATATTTCCTTTTCATATATTGGTAAACAAGAGTATCATATAATTCTTTATTAATTTCAGCAACCCTAAATTATTAAGACACGCTATGCAGATTAGAAGAAAACATATAAAAACTAAAATTGGGAGGACTAGAAGACCCTCCTAAATTTGCTTCTTCATGAGAATCTGAAGAAGAGGATTCAAATGAGTCTGGAGGAAATTTATCTAAAATCGGGTCAGAATCAAATGAATCACCTTCTTCTGGTAAGAAGACAATTTCACCTTCAGGGTAATCTCCTATTGTACACCAAGCTAGATCCCACCAGGATGGATCTAGATCTTCGGAGAACATGGCAGCGAGTCTTGGATTTTTCTTCTTATTCGGGAATTTTTTAGCCTGGTGGCCTTTTTACCACAAATAAACCATTTTTCTTTGTTTTCAGGTTCATATTTTTTCTTAAAATAGGATTTCTTCTGGAATCTTTTGTCCTATTTATGCTTGTAGCCCTTATCTGGATGAAATCTAGGTGCACTAGAATCACATCCAAATTGTCCGCGATTGTGGGGACCACATCCCCAATCTGGAATTTTTGCAACCTCCTTACAAAAACTCGGGGAAAATATTGAAGAGTGTCTTTTAAAATATTTGGCTGCTCTTTTTTCGAGACAATGTTCTTGCCAAGTTTCCATGATGAAACCATGTAGTTGAGTAAGAGAAAAACATGACTGAGGAATGTTTTTAAATTTGAGATGTTGTCCAGCAACATTAGGGACATGGCCAGGAAAACTTCTTAAGTAGTGCTTTAGATATGCTGGTTTGTTAGCATTGCTAGAGGATATTAATAATCTTTGGATATAAAGAAAATATTCTTCACTTTTATTTAGGTCACAGATTCTGGCAGACATGAATAAAGATGCAAGATGTTCATAATATTCATTTTCATCAGGACCATACAATTATTTACTAAGGGCAGTAAGAATTTGTTGGTTTGCATCTGCTGCATTTAGCATTTCTTCTTTGGATTCTTGAGGAATCCAATAACCATTCTGAAGCTAATCCTAAAAATATTGAAACCAATTGCAGGGCTAGTTGTTGGCCAGTTATTGTGTTGTCCTGTGTTCTTTTGTATAACACCCAGTTTGTCAAAAGATGAATGGCTGTTCGGATTTGGGCATGGGATTGACATTGTATGTTCAACACAGGTTGATTAGGAATTTGGGAGATTAGATTATCCATCCCATTTATTCTGAAACTAAGAAGATGAGGTGTTGAAGAAGGACAAGGGTCAGAAATTTCTAAAATTTCTGTATCAAAAGGACCTGTTATCTGAGGATGAGTGTGCCTTTGGTTGGTTGGATTTGAGGATCCAATATATTCTCTTTTTTGGATTCTAAATGTTGATAAATATTTAGATGGAAGGGAATTTGGAATTTTTTTAAACCAGGAGACCATACTTTTTAATTCGTTAAGTTCTGCTTGGCCTTCTATTTCTTGACCAAAAAGGAATTCTAGTCTTTGGTCTTCTTCTTTTTATTGAATACTCATCATCCCAAATGAGTATCATCTTTCATGTTTGATTCTAAGACCTTTAGTTGCAAGCTCCAAGGAATTTTGGCTTACATGACTCTTTTTGTTAATCACATTCTGAGTTTTGGCCATCATTTTTTCCTAGGACATCTAGCCTTTTTTCTAAATTTTCACTTGCTAAAAGGATTGCAGTTTTAACTTCTTCTTGATCTGGAAGCATATGATCGATTTTAGCTTCTAGCAAGTCAATGTGGTCATTCTCAGTCTGAGCCTTATGTTTTAGAAGCATAATATCAGAGGCTGTGTCATCTATATTTTGACCAGTTAGCTACTGCTGATAATTGTTGTAATTAAACAATTTTACTTCATCAGAGACAATTTCATGTGGAGATGATGATCTGTGTGGCATGAATTCTCTCTTGGAGAGACCATCATGAGAAAACTATCTAAAAGGGGTATCAGGAATATTTCTACCTAGGTGGAATAGGGTATCCCCTTGTGGGTTTGTGGAGGTGAAACCTAGGCCACTTCGGGGGAGAAAAATCATGTACAAACTTGTTTATTTCTGAGCTTTAGTCTCTCAAGGGATTTTCTGCATGCATGGAAATATGCATGCTGAACTTTATGCTCATTGTTTTGAACACCTAAAAAGAAAAGGCAAGAAGAAGAACATGGTTCAAACAAGGCTAATTTTTCAGAAGTAGTATTTATAGAGGAGGTTTTTACAAGAGGTGGAGCAAACTGAGGAGAAGGAAACCCTTCAAGGAGTCTGAAAGAGTTTGAAAGCTTGTCAAAGACAAGGTCTTTAGGAAGATGGAGTTGTGGGTTCTTGTTTTTGTCAAAATCTCTTAACTCCCTATATCTGACTTCCCATTGCTTTGGGTAATTGATGCTATTCCAGTAAAATGTAATAGGAGGAGGAAGGGAATCATTTCCAAAGCAGAGGAAGAGAATCATTTACAAATCGGATGACAACCATAGATTTAAGTTGAATTATTTTAGAGCTAGTATCCATCCTAAGTCTGAGAGGATGAATGCATACTTTTAATAAGTCATAGATGTAGGGATCATACAGGATAACATAATAC
Organism: Pseudotsuga menziesii; assembly: GCA_001517045.1. NCBI lineage: Eukaryota > Viridiplantae > Streptophyta > Pinopsida > Pinales > Pinaceae > Pseudotsuga > Pseudotsuga menziesii. The sequence continues at coordinate 222,526 of LPNX010464043.1, forward strand.
TTATGAAAGATAGTGATAAAGAATGGGCCAATGTGCAGGGGGCCTTCAAAACCTGCAATTAAAGCATCAAAAAATTATAAGTGACGGGTATCCAAGACACAACATAACGAAGAGAAGTTCATACATAGACGAACCAACGGGCTGAGTCCTAATTTGAAAATACCTAGATGCACATATTTGTAACCTTTTGATTTTTCCCAGTCTGTTTGTTCTTTATCGATCAAATTGATGTGAATGGGCTCTTATTGGTTAGTGAGGGTTATGTATAAGAAACTAACTTTATTTTTTGTACTGGATTTATATTTCCACCACTTCATTTTATAAACCTCATAGGGTAAGATCTCAAGCAATTTCCAGACAGGATAAGGTATTGTGTCACCGATAGTTATTATAGAAGATGAAGTTCCATAAGTTTGAAAGGATGATCTCCTTTAAGCTAGAGAAACTTTAGTTTGATCTACAAACTGGAAATCCAGGGAAGAAATCCCAACAGTGTCCATTGAGGGGTCCATGGAACACTTACCTAAATCGGGTAGTAAAGGAATGGTTTTGGGATTTGGGGTATCCTACAGGTCTTCTAAGAGACAACTTTAGTGGAATTATGAATCCTTGATCCTACGGCTATAGCCACAACAATTCCAAAATAGAATTGGATACCACAACTATTCCACAGAGACACCTTTATAGAGATAAATGAACTCTTCGAAACCAAATTACCAATACACAGAGGATGTCCAAAATATGTGACTGAAACTTGACTATATTGAAAACTTTATGGAACTTACAGAAAGTAAGAAGATGATACAATTGTTGCGCATGATCTATTTGAATCCAGTGAAGTTTATTGTTAGAACAGATTTGAAAATAATGTCCGAGATATTTAAAAACAAAAATCTAATGGATAAAAATAATTCTAGTATTTTAAAATGGTTTCTTTGGTTGCAAAACTTTGATTTTGATATTTTTTATAAACCTAGCTATTTGAATTGTGTTGCTGACATGTTAACTAGAGAATAACTGCAGGAAAAATCAAGCCTCAATATGTTCATCTCTGGAGCATCTATCTCTTCAAATAAAAAATCCAAGTTTCAGATACTCAAAGATCCCTTATCAGAAGAAGAAAGAGAAGATTTTTTGAATTGCACCAGCAAGAAAGAAGCAGACAAATATCTAGCACTCTCTTTGATTCAGCGAATAAATGTCTCTCCTAGCTACAATATCTCAACCATGTTTGGATCGACACAACATATACAGATGGTAGAGAATTGTTTTATCAATATCGTGGTCCAGGTTTCTTAACCTGGAATAGATACAACCTCATCTCACAATTCTGCATAGAATAAGGAGAAATAATAATCTGTGGGGATATCTTCTACACTAGTGCAAAAGCAATGGTCAAGATGGACGAAATTTTTCCTTGATAAATTATGTCCAAGAAAATATTGGGTTCAACGACGAGCCAATTTCATCTTACACCTCCAAGAAAACATGATCGTGGCACACCAAAACCACATGCGGTTTAAATTTAAGCTACGACACTTGGGAGGAACATACTCACCCTTGAACCCCCTATTTACACTCAACATAAATATAGAAGAATGGAAAAAAATGGTCGCCTATTGGACAATGTTAATCATACAGAAAGGATCCCTTTAAACTTCAAGGTTGAATCTATTTTTCACAGAGAATTCTGTTGCGTTCCTAATGAAACTATGTTCGGATCCAATGTAGAACAATGTTTTTCAAATTTCTTATTTTCGAATACCGAATTTGGTTTGGACAATGATTCTGACAGATTCGTTGGTTGTACATGTGGGGAAGACCCATGTATTTGTAATCATGACAATGAATAATAGAAAGTGTCGTTGGATGCTAACAATAGCTCCACTTTGTAAGAATTCCAGTCTTTTGTCAGTCCATATATTCCTTCACATGGCTTGGATGACTTACCCAACAATAGGTGTTATTTGATCCACTACCATGAGATATGAAACTAGTATTTTTACCTTTAGGTGTGAGTTTCAGGTCACTGGTTAACCGAATTATTTTGCATAAATAAGGTTCTCCACTCCTCATTTAGCAATGAGTGTTTTGGAGTCTAGTAAGCTTTCTACATTTTCGTGTGTCGAGCACGGTTTATTCTCTCCCTCTGTGCCTCGATTGATCAGTTGGGATCAAAATAAGTGATCTCATTTGTAATGAGTATGTACAAATAGTAGCATATTCTCTCCCTCTGCACTTAGTGTGATCAGCTGGGATTAGAAACTCTGGTTAGTGTGAGTTTGCACTTGTGATGATCTTCGCCCTCTGAAGACGAACAAGATTTGTAAGTTTTGTTTCAATATGTTGCTTGAGTTCTGATTCATATAGGTTGGGAGTCCCAAAATCCTGAAAGTAAGATTCAACGGAGCAGATGTTTGAAATCTCAACAGACTCAATTTCCCATATATGAAGGAACTAAGTCGTAGGAATTGTATCTGCTGAAGTTGTGAGTGGTATTGGCGTCTCTTAGATTTATTCCATCTTTTACAAATAGCAGTAATTTTGCTATTTTATTTGTACAATTATTGCGCTGAGAGGCGCTCTACAGCCCAGTATGGGGGAGATCTTGTAACGTTATGTAACGTTGTAACGTTACGTAACGTTGTAATGTTACATAATGTTACATAGATGTCGGCTATAAAAAACAAAACTTTTAATTATCTTCCAAAATAAATGTCGGCCACAAAAACAATCTAATATGGGTGAGATGTTGTAATGTTCCTACCTAACAAAATAATAAAAAATTTAATTATTTGCCATAAAAAAATGTCCGTGAGAAAAACAACACAATATAGGGGAGATGTTGTCATGTTTCTACTTAACAAAAAAAAAAAAAAAAAAAATTGAGTTATCCGGAAAAAAAATGTTGGTCATGCACATGGTTTTAAAACCATGTGCAAGGCCTCTTAAAAACCCATGGTTTTATTGTACATGGTTTAGGAGGTAGTTGCAAATGGTTTTAATACCATGTGCAAGGCCTCTTAAAAACCCATGGTTTTATTGTACATGGTTTAGGAGGGCCTTACAAATGGTTTTAAAGCCATGTGCAAGGCCTCCTAAACAACCCTTGGTTTTGTTGTACATGGTTTAGGAGGTAGTTGCAAATGGTTTTAATACCATGTGCAAGGCCTCCTAAACAACCCATGATTTTAAAAGAGCCTTGCACATGGTTTTAAAACTATGTATGGGGAGATGTTTTAATGTTTTTTCCTAACAAAATAAAAAATATTATATGCAGCCATAAATAGTATTAAATATTAATAATAAAAATATTATTTGTGGACCTTAAATAAAAAAATGTGCCTTTTGGTCTGAATCACATTAAAGCTGATAGTTGAGTGCAATACTAAAGAAGAGGTCTGCACCTCCAAATATTTGATCCCTCTCGCGCTTGATAGAGCCTGGGATTTGGATCTATGCTGGTTACTAAAACCAATAATAACCACAATGAGTAAAATTCAAGAGGCTATCATTTAGTCAGAATCCATTACTGTAATGGTAGAGTAGTTTAACATAATATTTTGAAATAAATAGACATAACAGTTGTTTAAAATCCCTAACCTAGCTATGAGGAAATTTACCCCTACATAAAGGAATTTAAACTGAAATAACTAGCTAACATGTATTCTAAGGATAGTTAGGGACAGTTTCATCAATCTAAACTAATAACCTATTTAAAATTATCCTTATATGACTATTTTAACATTAAAAACATAAAATAAACTCCATAAATAGTTCTAAACAAAATCTAAACTGATATAAAAATATGAACCCTTTCAAACAACTAAGAAAAAGATTAAAAATAAACAACTGAACTTATCTAGCAAAATATACTAATGAAAATATCCACAATGGTTTATGAAATATAAAATATTGACAGATAAATGAAAACTTAAAAAACTTTAATGCTTCCAACTATTTGGGAAATATCCACTTTCTTTCTAGCCATATACTTTTAATAGTTTAGTTTCTCATTCCATAGGTTACCCCAGAGCCCTACCAAGCACACTAGAAAGTGAATAACTTATGGTTTTGTTTTCTATATTCCTTACTACTGTAGAGTAGTCACAATATTTTGTACCATCTCTGTCTAATTCCTTTTTAATGATATCCCCTTAACATATTACCTCCTGGACAAACCATATTCTATTCAAGGTTACTGAGCACTCAAAGAATTACAATTGAACCCTCCAGTGAACTAGGAACCATTACCCCTATAATGTTCACTCTCTGCAACTTTTCTTTATGGAAATGAATCTTCTTCCAATTCAAGTTTTTTTCTATTAGTTAGGAATATGGTGTGTTTTTTCATGTATTTGTCTTCTTTTGTACTATTTTTCTTTCCAAAGTAGTTAGGTTTTACTTTCTCTCCATTTCTTTTTATTTTTAATTTATTGATAAAAAAATTTCCTCACATTGTTCTAATTCTTCATTAACACTTTATGTAAATTAATGAAGAGGTCATTTTTTATTCCTAGCATGCTTGGTCCCTCTTTCAAGAGGTTGTTCCCTAAGAAGATAGAAACAAAAAGTAATATAATAATTTCATTTATTATGCTTTGATGATCCATAGTTTCTCAACTCAACATCAAATTAAAATTAATTAATTCCAAACATTCTTGATGCGCTAGAGTTTCGTGACTCAACATCAAATCAAAGTATTTTTAAGTCCTTAAAGACATTTTAAAAGGGAACAAACTTGGGATATTACATTTCTACACTAGTTCTTGGTTTATCTCACTACATCGTTGCTTGTTATTAATGTCATAACACCAATGCATTTACCTATAGATAGACCAATGTATTTTATATATAAACACACTAGTGTGTTTGTAACAAAAAACACACCATGTTGAAAACCTTTGCTACAACCTCTAGTAACCGAGTGTTTTTAGTTGTAATAAACATCTGTAAAAACTTCCACTAAAGAAACCACTACCAAAAACAAAAGTTGTACAAGAGTTTTTTTTAGAATTTTGGTCAATCTCGCAACACTAAAAACCTCCACTATAACCTCCACCACATGGCCTTTTCCTTGTAGTGATATTTACTTTATATTTTATCTAACATGATAGGTACATTGATATAGATATATAGAAATACAATATTTCTTGGTTATATTGTTTTCACCATACTTTACATAGGTCCAGATCACATTTCCAAATATGTCATCTAATCACATTACTTTAGATTTATCACATAACATTCAAGTACTTAGAGAATGCATTTTCATATTTAATCTGGCCATCATATGTAAAAATATATGCATGCATAACATCATCATATCATCAACATAAACATAGAATCAAAATTCAAAATTATTCAAGATATAAGGAAAGGAACTCATGTCTTCTAGATTCTTAGGATATAATTGCAACTATTGTGAGTATTTCCCTGATCCACCCAACTATATATATGTAGGGAACTTTAGTATTAGTTTCCCCACATTCACTCCTGAGTCGATTATTGGTCTCTCTAGGGCTATATTTTAGAAACTATATGCTATTCATATTTCCCTTGTGTTTAGCATATATGCTCTTCATCAAGGGGGCCTCAATTCAACCAATCATTATTCTAGTGTATGTAGTTCAATCCAGGCATCCCCACTACCATAAAACAAGCCAATAATCCATCCTATATAGCTAATACTAGTTCCAACCAACACAACATACCCTCAATCTATAAATACCATACTATTATTGTTAGTATCAGGTAGTTTCCAACCAGCCGGTACACAACACCTCTATGCTTACACACTCTATGGCCACAGTTATTTTCAACTATGGATAGAATTGGTTTTGGTCATGTGCAAGTAGATACCACTAGATAGCTCCTCCCCTCTATCTATTCTTATTTTTTTCATTACAACATTAATTCTTTTAGATCTCTCTCTCTCTCTCTCTCTCTCTCTCTCTCTCTCTCTATATATATATATATATATATATATTGTTTCTCTTCTTTCTTACTCTAAGAGAATTAACCTCTTAGCATTCTTTTCTCTCTTCTTTTGTAGAAGAGGTGTTTACTATTCTTAGTTAATTCCGTAGGTGATGCAACCTAAGTAGGAGTTAGAATTCTTAGAAGGGTCTCTTTATTTTCTTCTTTTATTCTCTTCTTATTCCCTCATTTAATTTATGTTTTTTATTTATTTTCGGTTTAATTCCTCTTTATGTTTAACTTCCTTATCTGTCTTTTTTTATCTTAATTCTTTCCCTAAAGCTAGACCAGGACCCCTTATTGATTGGTCTTCCCCCATAGCAAAAGAAAATGTTTAACACAGTTCAATAAATGGATTACACATATAGAAATACCAATTACATCACTTCATTGTTTCGAATACTTATCCGTATATGCCCTGTATGCGGGTGACACACAAGCCATCCACATGGAACACCTGGCGCACAGACCACATGGTGACGACATGGGAAATAAGGTGAATGAAGACGTGGTAGAATTGAATGAAGAGTATGGTGAAATGCTCTCCAACCCTGAGAAGTTGGTCATTCATTTCTAGTATGGGATGTACAACTGTGGAATTAAATTATGTACGTGCTAATACTGACCTCCATGATGTCGACAGCTCAAACTATGAGACATGTTAGACTCCACCTCGTGGGCATTTTTTTCATTTTCCTGTATCTGCTCTGCACTCATTCCTCTGCGATCCTACATACAAAATCGAAGGAAAAGATGCGCCGACAACGTCGTACCCCCCGTTAAGGAAAAACAAAAAGAGGATGAGGTCATCGTAAGGCCACCATCGGGGAAACCAACGGTTTTTTTTAGCATGTTTCCATGTCGGTCCGATGTTTGATCGATGAGTGGGAGTCCAGGGAGGTATGAGATCCTCTTGCATCTGTTAAAAGTGGTGGCAGAATTAACCATTACTGGATGATGAAAAATATGTTGGGACTATTGATGGAGATATGACAGTAAAATGGAATGGTGCTAGGGAGGTGGCCCAATACATGTGCACTTGTATCACCCAGATGGATACGCAGTTAAAATCCCTGGAGGACAATTTCAATCCAAGGCATTATTCGGTGTTTCCCAGCATTGGAAATGTGGACTACAAAGGTGATAGGGACCAGGGTGAGAAAGGTGGCGAGTCTTTAGCAACTGCAGTAAATCCTTCAAGTCTGCTGCATGAACAATGTGGAATGGCGAGAAGTGCTACGCCTATTAATCATGGCCACGAGACTCCAACCAACGTCATTGCTGCTCTGTCGATATAGGAGAGGAAACCTCAAAAACTAGTGGAGGATTATGGACCCTAACAAATTCTGGAAGAGACATCGGATTTCCTTGCGGGAGATGAAACACTATAGATGCTCCATTATCATCTTTGGTTTCCTCTGTGACTCTCATTTTTTCTAGGTTTCCTTGATATTAAAATGTGTAATCTTCAAGTTTGTTTACAGTCAGTTTTTAAGTTGTAATATGTCCTATAAGTTCTTAGCTATAGAAAGAGTAGATGTTTCTATGTCTATGAAAACCCCAACTCCAGTATTTTTGACAGAATGGATGGGTTGTCTGTTACTTCAAGGCTCCCTTAGCAAAATTTTTGTTGCTCTATACTTTTCTTTTGTTATTATGAATATGAATTTTCACTCCTGCTTAAAAAAAAATACTTAGCTGTATATAGGGGTTGACAAACCAGGGTATTACACAATAGCTCAAAAAGGCTTGCATGTCTCCTCGTGCATATCAAAAGTGGGGTAGAATGTTTGACACCCCCTTTTCCACTTTCAATAACATTAAAATGTTACATTTCTACCCCCTCAAGAGATTTAAAAGCATTTTAAAAAAAAGGAAAAACATGGCGACATACTCTAATTTTGACATCAAGCTCTAAGGACTTAGACACCAGCATAAGGCATTAGTTTAATAAAATAATTTGGTTTTGGAGTCCTATTGAGTAAAGAAACCTATTTAAACTCTAATAACTAGGATATAAGTTTATCTAGGTGGAAAAAAACTCCAAATTAGCCATAATATGAATAACTCACTTAGGATATCCCTTTTGTACATATAATGGATGAAAAAAAATTACAATCATATTCCTTTGACCATGAAAAATAAAGTATATAATATAAGTGGACATAAGACTCTCTAATCGAGATGAATAACTAAAGGCTCCCTAGGTATTTAGGTGGTAACAACTGAATCCATATGGGGACGTGTGCTTGAACTTTGGAAACCATGTTAGAACTCCATAATCTTCAACCTATAATATGCAAAATTGGCCATATTGCTAAGAAAAAATAAGTAGCACATGAAATAATATAAATACCATCAATAAAAATATCAACTACATATATGGAAAATGAGGAACATAAAGGGATCTAACAATCCTAATGCTCAATAAAGAGATTATTTATCCTACACTATCCTACTACATGAGATGGAGCAATCACTTGGTGAAATCATAAATCCAATGTAATCATATGCTCATTTGTTCAATGCCATAGAATTTCCCCTTGTGTATGGTTACCAACCAAAACAAGGATATGATCATCATCAAGTAAATATGAGTAGAAAAATGCATGACAATGCAAGTGGAAGAAAATATGAAATCATGAGAATAAACAAGAGTACCAACACCATGATAATAATAATAGGCATGTCTATATGATTACTTTATCCATTCTTGAACAAGGCTAATGTGACTGTCCAATATGATATCAACATAGGGAATTCCATCTTCCAAGCATGTAACTCTATACAAGATATTACCAAGCCATTAAGGATCAAGGGGATAAAAAATATGCAATGAAAAGCCTCATTATCTTTGTTGTTGTCTTCACCATATTTCGAGATAACCATATCTAACACTCCCTTTTTGTTTGAGAGGAAAAAGTGGACACATATTTATTATGTGGCACTGTAATAGGATATTTGTTATGAAGTAGACAACAGTGATCTACAAAATCACCAGTAAATCCCTTAATAGATAAGGTAAATGGTATCCTTCAAAATTACAATGTCTTTAATTAAACATGAGGATGAGGGTTGAGAAGGATTCTTGACTATAGAAATGAAATTTGGTCCCAAACTATATGATTGTAAATCTTTTTCTAAATATTGTTCCAAAACATGGTCATAAGAACATGGTTGAAAATGGTCATGGGAAATCTCATTATCAATAGGGTTTCCAAGATCTTCAGAATCCGTATTGTCATCATCATAAATGGAATCACTAAAATGTCTACAATACTTCTCACTCAAATCATGATCAAAATGGTGAAAAGGCTCATCACTAATATCATGTCAGTGGTCATCATCAACTTCATTACAAGTGAAGAGATTCTTAATTATGGACCATCTTCAAAAGGTGTGTCTTTAGAAATGTGAGAAGAAGAACTTACAAAACCTTGATCATCATGAGGTTCTTAAACAATATTTTCAACATAGGCTTCATGTATTTCTTCATTATCTTCATTATGTATTTGGTGCACACTATACTAGGTAGGAGTATAGTAGAATTTTCAATAATCTTTTGAATGTTTCCCTTTTCTTCATCATGCCAATGATGTAGAAACTTTATGAAGAATTATGTAATTGAAGAAATTTTCATGATACTAAAACCATTTAATTAATCAAATGTGTCTCACTCCAAAGTGCAAAGAAATACTCACAAATCATCCTCGTGAGTAATATCGAATTCAACCTCAATCTCAATAAAGGATTTAATCTGTAGCATTGCCTAATCATTATACCCCTAGAATAGTGGAATGTATTTGAACAATTTATATGGATCATAGACCTCATTTTGAAATCTAAGGATGCGTAAAAAATCAATCTAAGAATGGAAATATTGAAGTGAAACACCATCATCTCGTTTTCCAATTCCACTTCAAGATTTAAAAAATGATGATTATGGAAAACGCATCATAATATACCTCATACCAAACTGACTCAGCAGCGTCTCTAATATTCGATTTAAATGGTTTCACGTTCTCTCACCTATACATACAACAAAGCTTACAAAAAATTTTAAAAATTTCTTCTTGCAAAGTACCTCCTTTTTTAATTTTATTTTATTTTTAGAAATTTAATATTAGTGGAGTATATGGATGAAAAAAATATATACTTTGACATGCATAAATGAGAAACAAAAAACAAATATAAGAAGAGACAATTTGTTTTTTATTTTTATTTTCGGGATGTTAAATATTTTGTCGCAAGCAACCAAAAATGTTGTTGCATAATTTGAGAAAAATATTGAACTCACTAGTTGCACCCTTGATGTCAAGCATTGAGTCGGGTGAAGTGTCACCTTGACACCCAATTCCTTCGTTTAGGCCAACTCCTAAACTAAGCCAAGGAAAGTAATTCCTAAAAAAAATCTAAGAATGAATTGCTTTTAAAAAAAAATTAATTAATTAATTTATTGATTCCATGAAGATGGGTAACACTTTTTGGCCAAATTTGGCGATGAAAACCTGATTTTTTACTCATGTGCTAGATAGAAGCCCTCAAAACGAATATATGCCATGTGAATTTTGACTTGCAGTAAAAAAACAAATTGTAGAATATTATGTTGGCTTCATAGTGATATTAAAAAAAAAAATTCCGATGTCATTTAATGTGTGAATTTTTGCATTTAATGAACTGTGTGACCTTAAAAATTTGAAGAAGCTAATAAGTGGCTTGTGTCCACGTAGAGTAATTCAATCTTGCATTAATAATTTAAAAAAATATATATATATGAGCATGATCTACATAAAATGCAGTGTGATGTGCATATTTTTTTGTTAATTTTTTTCGCATTATACAATTATTTATTATTTTTCGAAAGTGACCATGATTTGATTTTAGCATCGTTTTAAACACATATTTGTCCACGTAAAGCAATTTTTTCTATTTTTTCAAAAATTGAAAAACCAAAGATACCCTTTTGAAGAGGACACGTCGATATGTGATGTGTGCATTTTTAAGAATTTTTTGGCTGTGTATTTTTAATTCTGCGAATTTTTCTTTGAGCTGCTTCGAAGTTGCAGTGTGGTTTTCTAAGTATAAGTTTTAGAAGTAATTAAAAAATAAATTTCATATGAATGCCAAAATGCATGTATGATACCTCAATGGATAGAAGATTCGTTGGTGAATTTATCGGTATCAACTCCGCTCAGTTATGTGCTAGGAATGGTAGGGTGTACACCTCTGCAACGCACAGAAAATTTTTCATTTGTTTGAATGTGGGCTAAGTCTATTTTCTTAAGCCCTCGACCGAGGTATGAACCTCGACCGAGGTATTTAAATACCTTGGTCGAGGTCTTAACGAAACCTCGACCGAGGGTTTGTAAAGCCCTCGACTGAGGGTTTAACAGGTTTCGTTAAGACCTCGACCGAGGTATGAGCTCGGTCGAGGTCCTAGTCATGTAAACTCCTTTGGAGCAAAAGCCCTTGACCGAGTTAATACCTCGACCAAGGTATTTATTAACCCTCAGTCGAGGTTTTAATACCTCGACCGAGGGTTAAGAAATACCTCGGTCGAGGGCTGAACAAAACCTCGGTCGAGGGCTTGATAAAACCTCAGCCGAGATATTAAGACCTTGGTCGAGGGTTTAACAAGCCCTCGACTGAGGTGCGTTTTTCTGTTTTTGTCGAAATGCGCTTGCCAAAAAGTGTTACCCAGGTTTGCGGATTCACCCTAGTGCATGACACATAATAATATAAATTTGAATACTAGCTCCACTTCACTTAAATACATGTAGTATTGATATCTCATAAAGTACACACATTTAGTGGGAAAAAGGTTGGAGTGTTTGCATGGTAGGAGTGTTGATCAACTAACCATTTTGATGGTGCAAAGATACTGTGCTGGTCTAGTCCAACTTGGGACTATCCAAAAAAAGATATTGTGAATCTGAATAATGAGCAAAAATCACTTAAAAAGTTCCCATAAATTACATTAGAAAGCATGTTTTACTAGTGAAATTAAAAGGACACTTACATGTTCAATTAATAGGTTAGTAATTTTAGAAAGAAGGACGTAAGTTTATGTAACATAATATTTTCTCACTATTTGCACATTAGACTAAATCAGAAGTATTCCAAAGATTCCAAATAACACTTTAAGGTGACATTTGATCACATGCAACAACATGTGTTGACATGCAAGTGATTTTTTTTAACATGAAAGCAATGTGAATAACCTTTTTATGTATGCATGTGATTATTATGGACATGCATGTATATGTTGAAATGCATGAACATGCAATACTTTTTCTAAATCTACTCTTAAGAAATTCAATTACTTATCAAAGAGATGTATGCATCTATTTAGGATTTACTCAAAAATATAGATTTGTTCGTGCATGAAATAAATAAAGATCATCCTAATGCACTTATCGAGGAATGACCATGACAACCTTGTTTTATAAGAAGAGACTCACTTACAAGGAAAGATTGCTACAAGCTAACCTCAAGGTTCTCAGTAGATGGGATAACCTATACATAGAGTATTAAATGCATCTAAGGAGAAACATCCTAGTTTCCTTTTCTTTCTTTGGGTGAATCCTATTGGGAGAGAGTCAATACAACATAATCCCAACTCCCAACTATGATTAATGCTAAAATAAAACTCATTCTCTATAAACACAAAGTAACGTATCTATACTATCTAAACTATGAAGTAAGATTTTGCTCAATCGAGGAGTAGTCCTCTTTTAATGACCATACAAAGAAATAAGAAACCTTTCCATTAATAACATAAGATATCGGTTAGATCCTCATAAAGATGATAACCAAGATATGACACAGAATAAACCAACCACACCACAATTAGCCTGAGAATCCTTCCTTTTATTAACACAAACTTGCTCTCAAAAGAGTGTTACAAGGAAGCTATGATCTTCAACCAACAACCAAAAGAAAGGAAGAGTTCTTTCTTTTATAGAAAAAAGAGGAGATAGGTGCCCTCATGCATGCAAGATGGATTACACGTGCCTTATAAATAGAGTAGAGTTCAACAAATCTAATGCACACCTTTAGGATAACTCAAGTTAACAAGGGAGTGAACTAGGCCTCAGTAAGCCCTCATGCATCACCTCTGGAGCAAACTAGGACTTTGTAGGCATGCATGAGTCACCTTTGGACTGAAATGTGGAGAGATGAGGAATCAAATGCAACTCACTAGATGGACATGCAACACTTCAACACTAAATTGGTGCTCAAATGGAGTGCTCCCTTGAAAAGAATATTCATTTCCTCAAGTGAAGGTGAAGGTCTCGAAAATGATTTGATTTATGAAAGAATTGTTTGAAAAGGATTGCATGTCTGCTCATGTCTTTCCAAAGGGGATAGAATGTTTATTAGAGCGTTTAACACCCCACTTATCACATTTAATAACATAATTAGGTTTTCATCCCCTCAAGGGATTAAACTAATTTTTTGATAAGGAAAACATAGAGACACTCTAATTTTGACATGAGACTCTAAGGACTTAGACACCAGCCTTGGGTATCTGTATTATAACATTCTTTGTATTTAGAGGCTTGAGTGGAAAAACCTATACAAACTCTTATTAGTGGGATCCAAGTTTATTTAGGTGAAAGAAACACTCAAAGTAGTCATAGTAGGAATGACTCAGGCATGCTAGCCCTTTTACACATATAATGGATGTCAAAATTTTACAATCATCTTCCTTTGAACCTGACAAAGGAAGTTGTATAATACAAGTCTTCATCAGAATATTTGATCTAAGGAGGAATTGAAAGCTCCCTGATTTTTTGGGTTGTCACTTACCCATCACAAAATATTAAGATTTCATCCACAAAGAGTAGATGAGAAATTTATAGAGAAGAGCCCATTTTAATGCCTTTGAAAAAGCAAGCAGGCTTTGCCTCCTCCAAGGCTCTACTTAATCCTTTAGCCACTAAGAGAAACAATAAAGGGGCCAATTGACAACTTTATTTTAACCATCTACCACGTCAAAAGAAATCTCAAGTTGATCCTTGATAAAAACAACACTTGATAAGAACAACAAAAAAGACATAAACACAAATTATTTAATCGAATTTACAAAAGCATAAGAAAATATCACTTAATTAAAATCATTAGAAAATACAACCAACTAATTAGAAAAGTCAACTTTAAAAATCATAGCACGTTTATTCTTCACCTTAACAGAATGAAAGACTTCCTGTGCAACAAAACAACTCCATGTATCGACCTTCCAGCAAAGAAACCAATGATAGATGGAAGAAAAAGAAAACCAAAAAGAGATAAAAGAAGACAACTAACCCTTTACCCTCACTACAATAAAATAAAAGGCAGTTAAAAAAACAAAATGAAAAGGACAAAGACAATTTGATTTAGGAATCAATGCAATAAATATAGAATATATTGCAACCAAAATTTTAATAGAAGATCTAGATTCTTCGAAAAACCTAAATAGATCTTACTCCAAGAAAACATCCTGCTTAAAGTTGCTCTATTGTATTTGTAAAGAACTTTGCAAAACTATACTTAAAACAACTCAAAAGTTGTGACAACAATTGTACAATCTTCCAGTATCATTTCTGTGAGACTGACATCTTTAATAAACATGTATGTTTAAGACATCCAATAGACCAACAACAAAATCAACGATTGACTTTACTTTACTATTGGTGCTTTGGATGGCTTGGACATACATGTTTTTTAAGCTCATGACTGTGAGACACTCTAAGATATATTAGAGCATGTCTCTTTCTACGTAAATCTCATCCTTTATTGAACGTGAGCGTCAGTTGTCGTATGAGCACGTTATGGAAGCATTAATATGATGGAAGAAACCAAGTTCAGAGGCCGCATACTGACAATTATATCCAAAAACAATCAAAGCGCTCTCTGCAAACGGCCCTAGAAAACATGCTTTAGTGTCTCTTTGTGCATCAAACGGCCTCATTCTCTGAATATTATTATTATATTATGCCATTCTTGGCTGAACTTTAATCGTAGAGACACGATATCGACCTCAATCACTCTTACCCCTGGAGGAAGCGACTGGCCGTCAATATTGGTTTTGTCCATTCAATTCTAAGTGGGACCTGCTTACTGAAACTTATGCAGCTGTGTGCTCTGAATCTCTTTTTCCTAGTGAAACCTGCTTGCTAATTTAGCCTTTGGTTAATAAAATTCAAAACCCTAATCCTACTTACTGCTTACTTGGTTTTGTATCTACCTGTGATCTTTGAAACTTATAATACCCCTCCAAGTTTATAATTGACAATGTCAAATAGTTGATATAAGGTGATGTTTGAAACTTATAATACCCCTCCAAATTTAATTGACAATGTCAAATTGTTGATATAATTGAAAAAACTTATTTGATTTATTTGAAAATGACCTATTATGTTGTCACAGAGGTTATGACGTCAAAACAAAGACACTTGTCAGTTTTTTTTGTTGTACTTTTATTTTATATATATAGTTGATATAATTGAAAAAAATTATTTGAAAATGACTTAACATAATAAAGATTATTACTTCAAAACACATGCACTTATCCGTTCTTTTGTTATACTCCTATTATGTGAATTATATATATATATATATATATATAATTATAATTTTTTCAACCATATCTCTAACCCCAATTAATGGATGAAAATATATAAGTTCTATTTAAAATAATAAAAAAATTACTGCATGGTATTTATCATATTATTAGTTTAAAAGAAAAATCATATTGTAATTAGCAATGTTTATAAAAAAATCATCCAAGGTTTATAATTTTCTTATGAATATTATAATCAATAATGGGTGTATTAAATGTAAGATAAAGGTTTGATGTATGAAATGTAAGATAAAAATTGAGCATAAACATCCAATTAAATAGCTAAATTACCAATTATTTCAAATAGATATCCAAAATTTACTTCAACTTTTGTAAAGAGACATTCAAAAGTTTTGGAGTCAATCTAAAGCGAAGTATTGAAGTATAACATATTATCTATGGAGAAGATGGAAAAATAAATAGAGTTAATCAAGTGATCTAAGATATGTCAAGAATGTAGTTGTTGGAAAAAAAATTCCCACTATTCTGTCTATGCAAGCGTCGGAAAAGAAGGAATGAAGTTGCTTGTCCGCATTGGGCAAGGAGTTTCTTCGAGCCAGGAAGAGCAAGAGTACCGCCCAAGAAGGAAGGTCACCCATTTCATCGAGAGAGGGCACTCTAAATCGGTCAATAGGTAGACTCAGCTCTCCCATCACGCGCTTCCCCCATACACTGCTAAGCTCATAGGTAAGGGTGTCTTTGTGGGGGTGGGGATAAATAATTCACTCTAAATGGCGGGTGAAGAGGATACTTCCTACGTATATTTGTGGTTGCATGAGCGAGATGAATCGGGAACTGGACCATAAATCCAGGGTGCAGAAGGACTAGACACTACTCTTGGAAAGAGACTAGATATAAATCACAAAACCTTCATTTCAATCAACAATCTTGAGAATGGGTGCACCAATAAGTCATTTATTAAAATGTCACATTGCATTGTTCATTAAAATTTGATTCATTTCTTTTATAATGAATTAATAATTTGATGTGCAAATTTGCATAATCTTTTTATGATCCTATTGTAGTATAGTCCCATGAAAAATCAACCTTACTTCTCTAACATGTGTAGATGTATGCCATCCCATAAGAGCTTCAATCATATCCAGATGTATTGGTGTGTCTTCTAAATAGAAATCATGTGTCTCCATTTGCTCTCATCTTATTTTAAAGATGATGTTCTTTTAGCACTTGTAATATTAACCTAGGATCTCTTCATGCACTTTATTGAATCATATTAAATGAATACACTACATTTTATACATTTTATATCATATAAAGTAATCACTAATACATTAACTTTTAACCATGGTTTAATAAACACATTAATACCTAGTCATTAACCAAACTCATTATCCTTAATTCATTATTCTCCACGTCCTTTTAAATTAATACCAACCTAGCACAAATCCATTTATCTCTTAAGTCAATTTCTTTGAATTATAAATATTTTATCATTTAGATTATAGTCATTCAACTGCTTAAAATTCAAAACTCACAAATTTATGAAAATATGGATATATGTAAATATAATTTTAATTTATTAAAAATATTTAAGTTTAAGTCATGAAGAAATATTATATAAATAAATATTAAATAAATATAATATTTGGAATGATATAAATTATTATCATAAAATATTATATAAATATAATATTTGGAATGATATAGATTATTATGATGAAACATTATATATATTTAATATTTGGTATTATATAGATTATATAATGAACTATTTAAAAAAACCATATT
The DNA here is from genome assembly GCA_001517045.1 of Pseudotsuga menziesii. Taxonomy (NCBI): domain Eukaryota; kingdom Viridiplantae; phylum Streptophyta; class Pinopsida; order Pinales; family Pinaceae; genus Pseudotsuga; species Pseudotsuga menziesii. The sequence continues at coordinate 239,861 of LPNX010464043.1, forward strand.
TAGAGAGATAGGTATTCATATTTTAGAATTTGTGGTAGATTAGCATTTATGTTTTTCTTTCTATGCTTTCCTTGCTAGAAATCTATAACATCTGTCAAAATCTTATTTTACAAATTATTAGGACAACCACTTAATTTGCGGTTAGTGAAGACTTATAGAGTGCAAGATAAGTATAGGTTGTCCTTTTTCATTGATGCATCAAGTACTAGTTATTTATTTATCAACCATCAGCTATTTTTTAATCTCTCACTGTATTCTAGTTATCTTTCATGAGTTGCTGGTTATCCATTCATCAACTACGACTTATATGTCATCCTGGCATCAGCATCTGGCATCAACTACGAGTTATCTGTCATCCTGGCATCAGCATCTGGCATCAGCATCAGCTATCCATTCATGAGCTATCAACTTGTTTTCATATTTATTTTATAATGTTTATTTTAAATCATAGAATCAATTAAGAGAGTACACTTGTATCATCTTCTTGCAATCTTGGAAAAGCATAAACATAAACCATAGTTCACCCCAAATTTTAAAATAAAAATTTCAAGCATTACAGTCTAGTCCAGTTATTTAGAGGTACCTCTCAATTTCTTTTGAAAAAACGTTAACGTCAATATTGACGTTATGGAATGGAAGAAATCAAGCTTTGTTTCTTTATGGTTTTCCCATTCATCGTTATGGAATTGAAGAAATCAAGCTTTGTTTCTTTATGGTTTTCCATTCATCGTTATGGAATTGAAGAAATCAAGATTCGTTTCCTTATGCTGATTTTAATTATTTGAATGGCAGGAGGCATACAGACAACTATATCCAAACAATCAATGAAACGGTCCCAAACCACGTCTATCTTACACATGCTTTGGTGTCTCTTATGCTTCAAAAGTCTACGGCATTCCCTGAATATTATTATTAAGATGCCATTCTTGACTTTTATTACCAAACACTACATGATATCCACTGCAATCACTGTTTCATATAGGAGGCACCTGATCGTCACGTATTGGTTTTTGCTATTCCATCTCAAATTTCTGGAGGGAGCGTGCTGTGAATCTCATTTGTCAGTGGGACCAGCTTGCTAATTTGTCAAACCCATCGGCTGACATGCAACCTCCGTCATGTATCATTTGTGTATCAATATTCAAAACCCTAATCCTTTGTAAACAGTGCGGTTTCTTGTTTGTCAAAGTAAGATATAGCCGTTAGATATGCATATGTTATGTCTTACACTGATTCTTTTTATAGACTACTTTTAAAACTAAATAAAACCAAAAATGTATGTAAACTTATACATAACATCTCAAAAACAATTTATGACAGACAGAAAGAAAACTTTTAAAACCTAAAAAAATTATCTCTAATATATATATGAAAATAAATTAAAGAAACATTTATCTTGCATATGCTAAGAAAATGAGAAAAACTCCACCAACCAAATCTCAAATCAATAGGACCTGGGTCAAAATCTGTGCTAATGTTGTCCACTGCCTGGTGTCATATATGCCATGTACCTAGTGCAATTAGAAGTCCTTCCTTTGATAGAGAATAGATAGTAATATTTATTTGTGTGTATAGCTGATAAAAAAATATTTCTTGAAAAATAAATGTTATCAAATTATTATATAAAATATTCATATAATAGTTTTAAAAAAAAATTATTAACATATTTTTTTTATTTTTCATCCACTTCATAATAAACAAATAAACTCATCAAAAATATGGATCTTTTTATGTTGCATTGGTCTCGGGGACGGCGGACGCAGGGGACGCGGGGGCGAGTTTTTGGGACGGCTAAAGAGCACCCCCAATTTTTCAAGAAACGGCAGGTTGGGGACGGCAATTATATAATATAAAATTTAAAAAATAATATATATATATATATATATATATATANAATTTTTATCATAAAACAATGAAACATTGAAACATCAAAACATACATGTTTGCGGCTTTTGATTGAGATTAATGAGTCATAAAAATGAAAAATCAGAACATGATTGCAGCATGAAATTAAAATATCTGCCATGTAAACTTTTTAAAAAAACTGAAAAAATTCAAAAACATAAAAATTTCAATTTAAAAGTTAAGAGTTGTGAATCATTAATGAAATATAAAAGACTAAAGTCTACAAATGTAATCACATAAATATTTTAGTCTTTAAAGTTTAAAACTTAAAATTCATACCCAAAAGGAAGAGTCTATCTTAGCATAAATGAAGGGTAGGGTTTTAAGTTTTTAAATTTTAATTAAATTTTTTTTTTAAAAACTTTTTTTTAATGTACAGGAAATGGGACAAGTGGGAGTCCCCTATTGGTGTAGGGACTTTGAGGACGTCCCCGAAAAGTCCCCTTTTTTTGGAGTATGTTTAGGGTACAACAAAAAAGTCTTTGAGTCCCCAATGGAGTCCCTGACCATTTGGGGATGTTTCCAAGGAGTTCCAAAGTCCCCAAAACGCCGGAACGCAGGGAACGGGTGAAATTTTAGGGGGGACGGGTCCCCAGGTATTTTTTAATTGCTTAACTCTTATGCTAATTTGACCAGAAGATGTAAATCCAAAAGATCAGTTTTGTTATTTGAACATAAGCCTAATTATGCTTTGAAAAAGTGTCTCATATTTGAAGTTATTAAAAAATCTATGCCTAGTATTTGAAAAGTGTCATTCACATAAATTCTTTTGATATAATATTTCAAAATTGTAAATTCTTTCAACCATAGGGCTTCACTTGTTAACCAATATCCTATCACGTTAGTTCATATTGTGGGTTTTAAAATTATAAAAAATTGAACCAATATATTGCAGGTATTGGGGAATGAGGGGTTTAAGGTGGGGGTAGGTAGGGTGGTTTATAAGGATTGAGGTATAAAAAGGGGTGGGGAGGAGGTTTTAAGTATTGGGAGGGGGTTTCAACAAAAAGAGTTTGGGTCAATATCTCTAGAAATTAAGGGTATTCTTTAATATCCCACGATCGCATGTGCTATGTGGGAGGTTCACTGAGTGAAGTCCCCGTGCTTTCAACCAAGATCGTGATTCCATTACATCTGGATACATAAATCCTAAAGTTATTAAAAAAATCATGTAGCTGACAACTTTTAAATACGAAGCTATTGATTCTTTTAGAAAAGCAAGATGTTTATGAGAAGATCAAAAAAAAGTTATTTCTATGGTTGTCTCCTATCCACAGAAAATGGAAAGAGAGTGTTTTCATCGCATTTAATATGTTTTTTCAAAGAAAAAGCAAGGTGACCCCAATAAACATGTATAGATTTCAAAACATATCTAAGTAGAATTAACCTATGCCTCTAGAAATCCATTTGTTACAATAGAAAGATATATTATTTTCAACCTTCAAACTAATCTTATTTGCATTTTAACTATTTGGTTTTATAGAAAATTACAAATACTTAATACATGTTTCTAGTTATATACTTTATTAAAAACAAACATAGAAATTAGGCTATTTTTGAAATACTCATCAATACCCTAAAAAGAGACAAATGACTTGGCTTAAAAATTATCATACTTGAAACTTTGCGATAAAAATGTAATATCTCCTTTAGCCTTAGGAGATACCTTCCTTGCACCTTGTTGCCGCCAAATTTGCACATTCACTGAAATTTTGAAATCATTGGGTGCAACCTTGGAGAAATCCTCGAGATATATGAACCTACACTCGACTCCTCCCATTAAGCCAACTCCTAAATGAAGCCAATGAGGGTGGTCCCTAAAAAGAAGAATCTAAGTATGAATTGTTTTTTTCAAAACATAATTTTTTAAGAGTATTTTTTAGAAAAAATGCAACTAGAGAAAATATATTTTATTAGTACATGACACATAATAATAGGCATTTGAAGACTAGTTCCATTCAATTAACAACATGTAGTATGGATAGCTCATAAAGTACTTACCTGTTGGCATAAATATAACAAGAAAATGATTGGAATGTTTGCTTGGTACGAGTGTTGATCAACTTCCCATTCTAAAGGTGCAAAGCTCCTCTTCAAAGAATTCCTTAGGACTTCCCAAGTGAATCCGGACAGTAAGAAAAAAAATTAAGCTCATATAAGTAGGTCAGAAATACAATTAAAGAAGGATGTATGTGTCCATAACATATAATTTTGTCTCTGATCCTATAGCATAAAATTAGCAAAATCATGCCAAAGATGTCAAATAAACACTTTAAGATGACATTTGATGACATGCAAGTGACAAATTTTAACATGCAAGCAAGATGCAAAACCTTTTTATGCATGCATGTGATTATTTTGGACATGCTTAAGAGGAAATTTCAACTCAAAATGGGCCTCCTAAGGAAAATAATAAAATAATATTTATTAATTTTGGAGGAAGAAAAGAAAAAAAACTACTTTTTTTGTTCGTATTTTCGACATATCTACCTGTGTTTTTACTCAAATTTTGATTGGGAGAGCTCGTTGGATGTGAAATTAAATTCTGCATCCAACGAGTACCCACTTGGCATAATTTTTTTTGTAAATAAAACATTATATTACTATCAAAGCCGAGATTACATTACTATCATAGCAGGGCGTCCACGGCATCCAGCCCCTTACCAGAACATCCTTCCCATAAACCCACATGATAATTTATCCCACATTTATCCCATACTACCATATTCTTTCTATTCTTCCCCTTACTGTCAAAATTTTCCATTCCCATACTGATTACAGAGAGACCAAAACAGGACCAAAAAATCCTTATAAACTGCATAATATTCAAAATTATGGACACAACAAATAGACATGAAGACTTGGTATCAAGCCGGACCCTGCGGGTCAGGATCCATTCTTGGGCCAACATCAAAATCCCGAACATAGGAGGTTACCTGGGTATCGGTCACACCTTGGCGACCACAAAGCGCACTGCAGCGATGGTTTTCCTTCTCTCTCTGGCGAGTGAATTCCTCCAGCCCCCTTCCCGTGGAATAGCAAGGGATGTTCAGCTTTGTCGTAATCACATCGATTTTCTGGTGCATCAGATGGAATTCGCTATTGTGCTCCTTCCTAGCCTTTACGGGTTCCATGTCTCCTTCAGATTTGGCCTCCCTTACAATGGAGGAGTGGTCAACCAAACACATATTCACCCAGTACAACATTAGCATACGATCATAGGTATAAGCTCATCCCATCGTGGAGCCCTAGTCAAAAACCTAGTCCACCACCTCTTTGTGCAAATCCTCTGAAGACATGGCTTTTACCTCTACCCAGAGGTCTCCCACCACCTCTTTATGCAAATCCTCTGAAGACATGGTTTTTACCTCTGCCCACAGGTCGTCCACCACCTTTTCCACTTCTAATCTAACACTCAGTGGGACATCTTCCTTATAAAAATCCATTGCTTCTTGGGCCTGAAGCTGCAGCCTTGTTGTAGGCTTCGTTCGAAGCATTTTATCCTTCCCTTTTCTATCCCGACTATCAGCACCATTATGAGAGCTATGGACGCTTCCCAAGGAGCGTTTGGGGGCCATACTACAAGGCAGAGGGGGGCAGGCCTCGCACAAAGAAAGGAATCGAAGAACAGCTTGGAGAGTTAGAGACCTTGGGGGAAATTCAAGCAGAATGAGGGGGGAAAAAACACAGACTACACTTCGATGGGATATGCAAGGTGGCGAGCTCGGCCTAGAATAAGAGGGGGAAGGGGCCATGATTTCTTTCCTAGGATAGTACCTCCTTTGCGTCATACTAATCATTCGATCTACTGCCATCGTACCTTCACCTACCTCAGATATTTTAATGGCCATTATAACCCAATCCTTCCAACGATCCTACGCTTCCTTGCCCGTCTCGTCGATTCCTGCATCGCAAACCTTAATGATGGTGAAGGACGGCCACCTCATGGTCCGGCCGATTGGCCATGTGGATTTGTAAATCATTACAAGTCATGTGGCCTGGTGTGCTCGCGCCCCCTATCAGTTCCTACTACGTGATTGTCCGGACACTCCATTTGTTGGATGCCGTCGATGTCTCTTGCCACCACCTGCCTGCATTGCTGGGCCCATTCTTCCACATTGAATTCCTCTAGGCTACCAAATTGAAGCCCCACATCCCCCTCGACACCGCCGTTGGCAAGAAGATCCATTGCCTTATTGGAAGAGCATCTAACATTGCAGAAGGAGATGCTCGAGTGTGCCCGCAACATGGTTTTTAAAGAATCCATTATGCTAGCTAGGCGCCAACTCATTTCCACCTTCGCACAATATTTCCCGTTCACCATTTTCTTTGCCATCTGAATCAAGAATCTGGAGTCACCTTCTATGATAGCCAGGAAGTAATTTCCTTTGATCAGGCTTTCAAAACCCCGAATTAGACCTTCTAGTTCGGCCGAGTTGTTGGTGTCTAATCTTATTGAACTAAGGAAGATGGATAGGATCCTTCCACTGTTATCCCCGCATATTCCCCCGAAGCCCGTAGGCCCCAGATTTCCCTTAGAGGCCCCATCGAAATTGAGTTTAAACACCTGGGGCAGGGGAGGATACCAAGAGGAGGGATTGGACGACATGCAAATCTTTTCCCAACTATGCAAACTGGTCATTTTGGTTCTATCAAGCCTCCAATTCTCTGCTATGTGGGCTTCTTCTGGAGGGATTAACTTATCCCGATCCTGCCATTGCATGCTTTGGATTGTCGAGAGAAAATTATTCCTCATCGTTGTCCAAACAAAATCTGTGTCGCTATGTTTATCATGAAAGATCCGACCATTCCTCTCTTTCCATATGCACCACACAGCCATACCTGGGAAAGCTTCCCACACTGTTTGAATAATTTGGTTATTGAATGCTTTCAGGCTCCATTCATGCAGCATTTGGGCCGGTTGTCCTTGCCTCCTATCACTTCGTCATAAACATATTGCACCTTTATCCCAGATGACAGAAGCAAAGGGACAACGGTCAAGGAGGTGGCCTGTGGTTTCCTCCTCCTGAAAGCAGAGGTAGCACTGAGACAGCCCCTGAATACCTCGGCGTCAAAGTTTTTCACTAGTAAGAATTCTTCCTTTGACCACCAACCAAATGAAGAGGGCAACTTTTGGTTAGTGGTTCACTGTCCAGACCTTTCTCCATATACCTTCTTTGTCACCCCGTGGGTCGATCTTGAGATTGTAGGCTTCCTTTATACCAAATGTGCCTTTCTCCTTGTAACCCCACCTTAAAATGTCTGGGCCCTCCTTGACTCTTACAAATCTCTAGTGTAGCTCCTCCTGGAAGGCTCCCTAATCCTAGTCACTCATTAGGATAGGTTTTGTTGTGAATTTCCACTGTCACTGTCCTTCTTGGTTTCGAATTTCCCAGCATTGGCTCACCTTCTCCTTTCCCTCTTCAATGGATTTTTCCTTTATATGTCACCATATTGGGTCTATCCCAAGCTTGGGGAGCTGATTCCAAGAATCCTCCCAGAACTTGGCTATTCACCCCCCCTTATCTCCCAAAAGCTATGGTCTTGCACTAAGTGTCGTCCTCTTAAATATTTCAGCCAGATGGGAGAACCATTTGACTCCTCATTATATTTGATCAATTGTTGTTTTGGCCTATCCTAATCATATTTGATGTGCCAGCGTTTTTCCCATGGTTTCGTTGAGTGATTTTCCCATCTCCACCAAATTTTCGCTCCTTGGACCTCCGCCATGAGTTTCGAATCTCTCAGCCTTAGCCCCTCCTAGTCCTTGGGTTTACATATACATTCCCAACTGACTAAGGTGAATTTAGCTTTTTATTCTCTGCAGCCCTAGAGGAAGTTCCTTTGCATACCTAGAATACTTCGTAGAATTGACTTAGGGGCTGAGAGGATCGAGAAGAGGTATATGGGCATGTCTTGCATAACCACCTTAACCAAAATCAAATGGCTTGGAAGGTTTAAAGGATGGAGAACCCAACTGGACAAATTTTGTTTCATTCTATCTAGAAGATCTTGCCATGAAGCTTTCTTTAGTTGCCCCATCCCCAGGGGAATTTCGAGATATTTAGAAGGAATTGTCCCTTTCGAGAATCCCAGAATCCTGATGATGTTCCTATGGGTGATTCTATCTAGTTTCATGAAGAAAATTTGGGATTTATTGGGATTGACTGCAAGGCCAAATGCGTTGGCGAAGAGGGTCAAGCATTTTTTGAATCTCCTCACTTTTTGGACTGAAGGGTGCCCCATGAGCAAGGTGTCATCCACAAATTGTTGATGAGTCTGAACATCCATACCTTGATGGATTTTTATTCCCCTCAGCTCCTCGTTCTCAAATTAAGTCTTAATGAGACGGCTCAGGCCTTCTGCCATTATAATGAACAGGAAGGGGAAGAGGGGGTCCCCTTGTCTAATACCTCTGGTCGCCTGGAAAACTTGGGTGGGGAAGCCATTTAGGAGAATGCTAAAGAATGGGGTTGTGACCAGGTTCATGACCCATTTTATCCACCCTGGGCAGAAACCATAGGCTTCCAGCATTCTCCCATGAATTACCAGCTTAGTTTATCGAAAGCCTTTTCTATGTCCATCTTTATCATCATACCTAGCCTCTAAGATCTTTTCAATGAGTGGATCACCTCGTGAACAAGGATGACACCATCCAGGATCTGTCGACCTTCCACAAACCTTGATTGCTCCGGGAATAGAAGGTTGGGTAGAAGGGATTTTAATTGGTTGGCTATCACTTTTGAAATGATCTTTTAAATTACATTGCAGAGGGAAATTGGACAAAATTTGTCCATACTGTTAGCTCCTGCTTTATTGGGGATTAGTGTGAGGAAGGTTGCATTAAAATACTTTAAAACCCCCTTCTTGTCTCTAGATTCTTCTATGATTTCAAAGACCTCTTCTTTGATAAGATCCCAAAAATAGTGAAAGAAATTGGAGGTAAAGCCATCAGGACCAGGAGCTTCTCCTAAGGCCATCTGGTTAACTGCTTCTTCAAGCTCCTACATGGTCGCTGGCTTCATCAACATCTCGTTATTTTCTCTTGTTACAAACCTTGGAATCAGGCGAGTGATCCTCTCTATGTCTTCCCCTCTGTTATCCCTGTCTTCACTGAGGATCTCAGAGAAGTGCTGGGTAAGTTCCTCTTCTATCTCTTCTCTGGTCTCTATCCTGCTACCATCGACCTTTTTGAGCTTCTGGATTCTTGAGCTACTCCTATTCTGAATGACCGAGTTATGAAAGAACTTAGTGTTTCTCTCACCCTCTTGAAGCCATTTTACTCTTGCCTTTTGTTTTCAAAATATTCCTTCCTGCCTCTCCCTTGCTTCAAGTTGACCCCATAGTTCCTTTTCTTCGGCCTTCATGTCCTCATTCCATCCATTCTCCATTCCCTCTTTTTTTATCAGGTCCATTTCAGTGATCAATCTCTTTTTATCTTCAATTATATTTCGAAAATCTTCCCTGTTCCACGTGTGAATTTTGGCTTTTAGGGATTTTAGCTTCTGCTGGAAACGGTACATGATGGTCCCATGAGGGGGGATGAGCTCCTGCCACAATTGAGTGACTCATTCCTTGAAGTCCTTGTGTTCTAGCTAGAATTTCTCAAACCTCAATGGTTTGCTCAATTTGGAGTTGGACCAATCCCAGTTGAGACATATTAGCCAATGATCAGAACCAACCACCAAGAGTACATTTGCCATTATTTCTCCTGTACTATGAACAATATTTTCTGAAACCAGGAATCTATCCAGCCTTGATGCCACCAGATGTTCCCCTCCTCTCTTATTGTTCCAAGTAAACCATCCATTTCCCGTCTCCATATCCACTAGAGCGCTTCAAGCCAAGAAGTCACAAAAATTTTCTTGGTACTTGTCCAGAAATTGTCTGCCCCCCTTCTTTTCCCCCAAGTTGGAAATGAGGTTAAAATCCCCTCTTATTATCCAATTCCCAATCTCAGCTTGCCCTTTAACCAAACCAAGGAAATCTATGAAGGATCGTTTCTCTGGGAAGCAACTCGGGCCATAGATATTCCCCAACGTTGCTTTCACACCTGAGTCCAAAAGACAAAAGTCATCCATTAATGAGTATTTGTTATCCCACCAACCTAAGATTTCCACCACTCCAAGTTTCCACAGGATTGCTATACCCGTTGCTTTTCCCACAGCATCTAGGGCCATTAACTGGAAGCCTTTCCAGATGGTGTTTTTGATTTTCTCTAGACCCTCCAAGCTACACTTTGTTTCTTTAAGAAATAAAATGTCTGGTTTTTCCTACATTACCTTTCTATTTGGAGTCTTCCATTTCCTGGGGTTACTACACCCTCTAATATTCCAGGATATGAGCTTCATTGGCACACCTTACTGACTTCAGAGAAGGCCTCTCGTATTGTGGGATACTGGCCTGATTTTATAAGTTTAACCCTAATTGCAACTATACGTTGATTGTTTGTTTTCCTTCCTCTCCTAAGCTCTTCTTTTGAGGATTTCCTTTTACTTCCTTTTTGCGGATCTGGGTCTATCCCTAAATCCTAATGGGCCCCCGTTCTGATGATGGCTTCTTGGAGAAGCTCGATCTGGTACCGTGGGACATATCCTTTTCCTTTCTTTCTGCATTCTTCCTCTATTGCATCCAGGTCTAGCTCCCCCAGTTCCATTTCTTCCCCCTTATCCTCCTCCATAACTTCAATATGCTGCACCCCATCCTCGCCTGAGTCTTTAACTTCTTCCTCGTGTGAATTTTCAGTTTCCATCCCCTTGCTATTACATGGATCTGGCGTTTCCTCCCCTAGAACCTCAAAGGGGTTGGTGGATCTTAGGATTTTTGATATTGGTTCCCTCCTGGCTTTGGAATATCCTCCTCCCTTTTTCCTTCGCCTGGACTTAACCTGAGTGAAACCATATTTCTCCCCTTCTCCCTCCTGCTTATGACCAGGATTTCTGGCTTTCATTTTCATTTTTGGGTAGTCCCTTCCTAGGTGGCCATATTCGTGGAAGTGCTTGCATCAGAAAGGTAGTTGTTCATAATCAATAGGATAAATCGATTCCTCATCTTCCCAGTTCAGGAAAATGGCTTTTGGGAGTTCTTTGGATAGATCCAGGTAGACACAAATCCAAGTAAAAGAAGTATATCGTTGAACCCTAGTTTTCTCATCCACCTTTATAAATTCCCCCAAGGTGTTCCCAATGTCCTTCAGGGTTTGTAGATCCCAGTATTCACCTGGAAGAGAGAATAGGAGGATCCATACTGGGGTGACCGTCATGTCTTTTGTTTCTGGGTTAAAGCGCTCTTTCCATGGCCTCAAATACAGACCAACCGAGAAGAAAAAATATGGCCCCCCTTCCAGGATTCGGTCCATGTCTTCCTGATTGAAGAATATTATGGTGAAAAATCCCTTGGATCCCAACTGCAAGTCATAGTGGCCTGTTGGGTTCCACATGCTACTAATCCACCTTACCAAGTCTCTTTCTTTGGGCCACACCCCCACAAATTTGTCAATAAGGTATTTTTCCTTCCATAGCTCAATCTTGCCTCTCACCTGCTCTGATCCGATTTGGATCACTGGGATCGCTGAGGCCTTCGGAAGGCAACCCCCCATGCCAGATATTTTTCCTTTCTGATCTTTCTCCTTATCGCTTCCAATCCCCACTCCTGCCTTCCTAGAGGCAGAATTCGGGGGGTCTGGTTCTACCATGGTCGACACCAGGGGGCTTGCAGGAAGCCTCGCCTTGCGACCCTTCTGCCAATGCGCACCGCCGCCACACTCTCACGCAGTTCCGTCGAGAACCCTAATCACTCAATCCCCTCAAATCCCTATCCCCCCCACTCAGCATACTTTTGATGGACATCATCATCATGTTTTTTCAGGTATTTCTTGTTTTGGGGGTACAAAAGTATGCCGAGTGGGTACTCGTTGGATGCAGAATTTAACATTAGAGGAAATTTCAGCTCAAAATGGGCCTTTCAACCTTAATTCAAATTTCATGTCATCATGTGTTAGCTAATGAAATTGATTTAAATTTTAAATATTGTATAGGTCTAAAACAAATTTTTAATATAAATTTGGGGATAGGTATCATAAAAAAGACTACTTTTTTGTTCGTATTTTTGACATATCTCCTTGTGTTTTAACTCAACTTTCGATTGGGAGAGCTCGTTGGATGCGGAATTAAATTCTGCATCCAACAAGTACCCACTCTGCATACTTTTGACAGACCTTGCTACTCAAAAAACAAGAAATACTTGAAAAATTTATTGGTAGAGCTCGTTGGATGCAGAATTAAATTCTGCATCCAACGAGTACCTACTCTGCATACTTTTGACAGACCCCACTACCCCAAAAATAAGAAATACCAATTTTTTTTTTTGGGTAGTGGGGTCCGTCAAGAGTATGCATAGTGGGTACTCATTAGATGCATAATTTAATTCTGCATCCAACGAGCTCTCCTAAATTCTGCATCCAACGAGTACCCACTATGCATACTTTTGACGGACCCCACTACCCCAAAAACAAGAAATACCTAATTTTTTTTTTGGGTAGTGGGGTCCGTCAAAAGTATGCATAGTGGGACTCATTAGATGCAGAATTTAATTCTACATCCAACGAGCTCTCCCAATTGAAATTTGAGTAAAAACACAGGGAGATATGTCGAAAATACGAACAAAAAAGTAGTTTTTTTTTCTTCCTCCAAAATTAATAAATATTATTTTATTATTTTAACTATTAT
>LPNX010464043.1:256889-274389 GCA_001517045.1 Pseudotsuga menziesii
AATATCAATCAATATGATTTTTAGTTAAATGTAGTATATGATTTTAGTTTTAAAGGAAGATTTAAAATTATTCTAATCAGTTAAAAGTTTTTTATTTTATTCATAAAGTAAATAGTAAAATATATAAATTTACTTTCTTTTATTTAATATATAAAAAGTAAATATAGATTTACATTTATTGATGATTAGTTGTAACTGCAACTCAGCATAGGGACAAGTGAATACTCTAGCATAAGCCATGGAGAGATGAGTGTTTTCTAGAGAACCATGTATATGTACTGTTGTGAAGAAATAGGAATGTTGTTAACAAACCACAAACCAGGTGGGGATCATCAATGTGTACAAGTTCCATGAATGTGTGGGAAAGTTCTGAAGTTCTCCATATCAAAGGGTAAAAGTTCCCAATAAGTGCCCAACTATCTGGAACTGTTCCCGCTAGATTCAACGAAAAGTTTCCTATAAGTTCCCAAATTCCCTGAAACGTCTAAACTTCAAAAAGAGTTTCCTAAAAACCAAAAAATATTGTGGTGGAACATAACTTGTAACCTATTAATATATCAACCACAATAAGTTCAGTAATTATGCTAATTAATAGATATATATGAAATCAAACAAGTAACTTATTACACTACCAATCACAAGTGAAAAAAAATAGGACCATTATACGTTATTACGTCCCTTAATACAGTGGATAAAGTCTTGAAAAATCTGAGACCTTCCTTAATCTTATATTTACTTTAAAATTAAACTTCTGGCATAATGAATAGTTACATGTTTAATTTTAACTTCCAGTCAAACTGTTTTACATAGCAGTAGAATAATGAAATTGGAAGAAAAAAACTTAATTCACTTATGTCTGATCCAATGTAACTTGTAAGCTCCTTTTACCTCGTCTGTAACACGAATACCCACAAACTACAGAATATTTTAATAAGATTAGTTGCAACCCGTTTACTTGATCTGAAACACGAGCACCCACAAATCAATGAATATTTTAATAAGAAAAGTTGCAACCAAATTGATCAAATATAGATTTGTAATTTGTGATTAAATTAGGGTTGTATTGAGTAGAAAAAATTAACTTACAAGATAGATTAACACGAGCATCAATAACGTAATCTGTGTTCAGTGTGAATCACAGTACACAGAAAGCTTCAAATAAGAATATGCTACTGAACAGTGAAAACCTAATAGTTAATTATTATTTTTATGTATGTAAAATTTGCTTCTTAGGTTTGATCGACAAATTAATTTAGACACTTTACTCGTTTTTTAACTCGACAATTATTCTGTGCAGCGGTAGAAACTTCAGTCAAATTTCGAGAAGTAGGTTCTGTATCATAACACAATATACACTCCTATATTTATATATATATTTTTTTGTAAATAAAAGTGGTATTACTGCATAAAAACGGTTACAATGAAGCTCAAAACTCACAGGCCTCAGACAGCCCACTCAGAAACCTTCATTTCCCTATTACATTTGTTCAGCTTGTTCCCCACCCAACCCAAAAGTGGGAGAGCTCCCTCTGTGGAGAGCTCAATCCCTAAATTACATCGAGAGTTTCCATCATATAAGCTAGATTAATAGACAAAGAGACAGACAGACCTATAGACCATAAACTAAGCCTTGTCTCATGTATTTATATTTATTCTCTTATTCATGTTCTTGGAAAATTATTTATTTCTACCATACGACTTTGACAACAACATAAAATAGACAGACAGACCTTTATCTCTCCCAGACAACTTTGACAACAACATAAAACAAATTATTTATGTTCTTGGAAAATACATGAGGTAAGTAATGTTTTATATGGAAAATGTACTTGGTCCGTGATTTGTAGTGGAACTTATTGACATATTATGTTATTCCCGCAAATTTTATATATGGCTTGATATTACTTTATTGCATCATTTGTAGGTGGCTTTCCTCAAAATAAATCCATAAAGAAGATATAAGGTATTGGAAGAGAGAAATTTCCTGACTAATGTGTGAAATGCAACAATATCTACCTCCATGATTTTTCAATGCACAAGAACACTACCACATACACCGGGCTGAGGAGATTGATTTATGTGGATCAGTAAACACAAGGTCGATGTGGATGGTGGAGAGGCTGTTGAAGTCGTTAAAGGATCTTGTTAGACAAAGAGTACGTCCTGATGGTTATATGGTTGAGGGATATATGGTATATCAATGCATGGTGTATATTAGTGAATATCTACCTAAATTAGCAGAAAATATGAACGTGCCTCGCATTTGGCATCTAACTCCATCAACAAATTTGAAGGGGAGGTCCTATTGGGGAAAGATACAATGAGGATCGTGAAAGGTAATTATTAGATTTTGTGGAATTAATATATTACAAATGTATTTTTCCAATTTTATTTTATCATACTGATTTGTTATTTTTTTATTAATCCTGCATATTCAACTGTATTAAACTATGCATGTAATGATATCTAATTAATGATAGTGAATTGTTATTTTTTCATATAGTTGCTCGAGTGTGGGATGCTTTACATTTATACATTGCAAACAACCTTGATTGGATGGAGCATTGGATAGAAGATTGTGAAGAATGATTCAGTAGGTTATCACGGGAAGGGGTCAGTAAGATGATGAAACAACTCACTGTCATCGACATCAATTTCCTGATCTTACGTCGCAAAGGGAAGTTGATTTAGCCTATGGTTTAAAATATAAAAAGGCAAGTAAATTCTTTACCCGCATTTTTCTAGTTACTTCCCATTTTTTCAATGTATTTGGTTTGTTTAAGTTTTCAAATATATTTTCTAAGTCCTATATGATGTTTATTAATTCACAATGTATTTTTTACTTGTTGTCAATGTTGCAGTTGAAACATCACAAGGCTATGTGGTGTAATGGTCATAAATTTCGTATTAAAATGTTGGATGATAAGATGAAAACCTTGAATTGTGGGATAACTACAGTGTTTAAGGTCACCAATGTTTCCTCTAGAAGTGACAAACATCCAAAAGAAACTGAGAATAGGTACTATGGGCATTTGGAGGACATAATTGAGTGTGATTTTAATTCCTTTAAAATAGTTTTGTTTGAGGTGAAGTGGTACAGGCTACGGATGCATGAACATGATCCTCAAAGAACTATTATTGAGCATGCTAATGGATTTACCATGGTTAATACAAGAGCATTTGAACCAGGTACATAGCTTTATGTTCTTCCAAGTCAATGTGAGCAAGTCTTTTACTTGGAGGTACCAGGTAAAACAGGTTGGTCATACATTGTTAGATACGATCCAAGAGGAAGACCGGTAAAGTATAATAATGTAGATGATGAAGATAATCACAAAGAAGAAGAAGATGATGATGATTCAGATCAAGAGCAGGTGGTTGCAGTCGATGTGTTAGATGAAGAAGTTGAAGAGGTTGATCATCCAAATGTAGTAGACGATGTCGATGACTATATTAGTGAAGCTTTCATTGATGATGATGTTGATGTGAATGAGCCTTTCATCAATATGTATTCTGAACCAGATCCTGATACAAATGTTGAGTTGGATGAAGCAAAATATGAATCATATTTAATTGTTGAAGAGTAGAGGCACGTGTTTATATCTTTTATGTCATGATGATCTTTATATATTTTTATTTCCAGATGCCTTTTCAACGTCTCTCTGATTTTAACACTTAGCCAAAAAAAATTTCTTAATATGCAAAATAATATTTTTCCTACTTTTGGTGAATTTCTTAAAAATGGGTCTCAAATATCCCTACATATCTCTCAATCCGTGATACCCGTGTGAAAACTAAGAGAGGTTTTTGTGTATGACGATCATGATGATTGACGCGTAGTGTAAGGGTATGGTGGGGGATCTAGGTGCTTGGACTCTAGGAGTAGTCACCATCTTGGATCCTGGGACGAATTCTCAGGCTCCCAACCTTTTCGAAGAAGCAATAATTATTGTTGATTGACAATTTAAGAATATGACAATTTGTCAGTTTATAAACATATTTTTTAAAATTGTTCGCACGAAGGTCATATGTGTGATCGTCGGCTTAAGAATTGCACATTATTTTGGTTGGTAGTAAAGACTGCCATTCTCATCGAAGTTTTGGCATAATGCCAGTTTTGGAGGATCACCAAAGATAGTAAAACCCCTGCAAAAAAATATATATAATTACTTTGCATGAAGACATGGTTAGAATGAATCATTCACGATGGAAAAAAATTAAATAGACAAATTTGTAATGTTTTAATAAGTTTTTTTTATGAATAGGTGTGATAGTTATTAAGAGTCAAATAGAATTTGTACAAAGTGCATACCCAATAAAAGCATTGATTTGTTGTTGAAAACCTCTTTGCAGGCATAATTTGTGAGCCTGAAAATCGATCCGCGGGGAGAATTTGTGAGCCTGAAATACAATACGCGTGCATCACCTCACCTCTGCTTCGAGCCTGGATAACCATGGCCGAACTTCAAACAAGGGCGTCCAGCATGACGAGCATAGATGAAATCCGGGTATCCTCCTCTGCTACCCCAGTTGAAACACAGTCGCCCACAAATAATAGGGTAATAGTAAAAAAATTCTAGGAGAATTCTGATGCATGGAGAGATGCAAAGATGTAGCCACCAGGTATGGAAACTGTCCTGAGGAAAGAAGAAGTTTTCAACTTTTTGTGGGGAATGTTTAGTTACTTTGTGCTATACCCAAATCCTGTCACCATCATGTGATAAGATCCCTAACACCTATGTTTTCCCTAAATCCCAAACTTGGAGTGGAAATAGTGCTCTGGATGTCAATTCTACATAAAAAACCCTAGCACCACTTTTTCCCTTTAGCTGAAGAGCGGTACCTTATGCAACACAACCTGAGTCCTGTTATAGATAAGCGGTGCCACCGCATATGGGATTTGATCATGGAGTGGTTCTTACCCTTCACCGCTTTGTCATAAAGGTATATAAGAGGTACCCTTGGTAAAATTGGAAAAAAAGAGGATTCTCGAGGCTTCTAGAAAATAATCCTCGTGTCCTCCCTTATCCCTATCAATATGGGTTGGTTGGAGTCGAGATCCCTCTTGGTAGGATCTTATGACCACCTCACCCACAATTCTCTCAACTATCCCTATCCATTGAGCCTTATAAATACAAGCTCATGTCCCATAGTTGAGGGGAGAGAAATAGATGGTAATGTTATGTTGTTGAATTGACTACCTAGCCCAATCCATTGGAGAGCACAAGAGAGAAAGTTGGAGCTATTGGGGATGAGGTGTTTGTCTTGTGGAGGAGTTTGTCAACACTAAGGCAATGGTTGTAAGATTCTTCATTGATTTCTTAATGCAAAGTTGATTTCCATCCCACATATCTGTTGTACAGATCTCGCATGTATATGTTACTGGATTCCTTAGTCACTAGTATGGATGTGTAAATAATGTTCTTGTTTGTTTGACATGTTCTGCAGGTACATAGGTTCATCATCAAAACATTATTCCAGGTGTTTATAACATTCAGGGAAGGTTTTCACCCCTTTTCATTCACTTATTTGTTCTGGATATGAACCATTTAGACCAGAGGAACAGCTTTTGTCCGCAGAAGGTGTAATATTCCTGACAACAAATCTGGTGACTCCGCTGGGGAGATAGATATTGTTCATCCTTAGTTTCTAAACACTCTTGTCTGAATCCAAGATCCATCCTCCCATATTTACAGTTAGATCTACATCTAATCTACTGAAAGTTTTGGTTTGAAAATCTCCAGATCTCTTTAGATCTGAGCCACCTTAACTTTTTGTGCTCTGTATTGTGGTTGATTGATTAGTTTTTATGATTTTTTTGACATTTCTAACTTGATTTTTCGCTCTCCTACTGTTCTAGATTGTCACAAACAACCACACATGTACCTTTGGCAAGAAGTGGTGCCACTACCTCAGTCCAGTTAGCCATAAGAGGTGCCACCACCTGAATCCTGTGAGCAAGAAGCAGTTCTACCTCAAAACCACTTGTCAGCAACTTCATCTGCGTGGTGCCAGGTAGGCCCTGTTCCAGACTTTGTATTTTGATTTTTGTGTGTTTTTGGCTTACTTTTTGATGAAAATAAAGTGTATTTAAAAAAAAATGGTCCCTCATGGTCGGGAGGGGCCATGAATTGTATATTATGCAGTCTCTTTGATTGTTGTATTCTTTCTGCATTCAAAGAGAGTTTATGTTTCTTGCATTGGATTTTGTGTTCTTTTCTTTGCTTGAAACTTCTTGCTCTTTTCTATAGATAGTTAGAATTGGGAAATATACATTTCATTTTCTTGAGTATGCTTTGGTTTATTTCGGACATGGAATGCGTGAGTGATCCACGTTGTTTTGAGTCTTTCTTTGCTTGGGGTGATTCTTGTATCCTTTTGCATGCTGATTTTTTTTCAGTGCTTGGTAGGAAAGATTGGTTCTTCATTTCCTTGTTTGTTTCAAAGAGAAGTTATAGTTTTCTCTCTCCTTTGCTTTATTCACAAGCATTGTTGAACGATTTTCTTCTTGTTTTGTGCATGATTGTTTGAAATTCTAGATCTTACTTTCATTAAGAAGAAATATTTGTTTTCAGCTTTTTGTGCATTAGAGTTATCTTTGTTTGGAAACGTTAGTGAAATCATCTTTCCATTAAGTTTTTATGCATATTTTTAAAGCATGAAAAGATAGGAAACATTTTTGGTTTATTTATGTTTGATGTTCTTTAGATATTTTTTTTATTTTCTTTGAAGATTGTTTGGGGTGCATTGATATTTCACTTTTCATTTGAAAAGGTAGAATTGCATTTGCATTTGGGTGTGCATTTTTGGGAAGAAAAATAAATCTCTCTCCCTCTCTTAAGTAGAAATTCATTGAAGAGGAAAACTCACATTATCGTATAGATCAATGTGCATCTTCTTGAATTTCAAGTTTTCACTCCATGTTTCCACCTAAACGCACAAGATAAAATCAACGGTAGTACTAGGTTAAAACTTTTAGTCATTTGAGTGATAAGTTAGTGACGTGTTCAGGCGTCGTAAAATGTAGGATCCATCGTTAATTTGTTTGCACTACATCCTAGGGCTCGCGCAGTTCTTCCACGTACCGTCGGTATATCAAACGACCTTTCATGTACCCTTGAGGTATATAGAAGGGTACTTCATGTACTCGATTGTATATCGGAAGGCCCCTTGTGAACAGTTGTGCATTAGACAACACTACTACCGATTTGAGCTCCCATGTACCTAGCATATATCGGGAGACCATTTTAGGAATCCTCAAACCATTTGAGTTATCCTTTTGGCCTATCCTGTGAGGTTCTTGACTCTTATCCACTCCTTTCACATGTTTTCTTGTTGCTTTTAGTTTGAGTAGTAATTGCTTGTGCATGGTAGTTAGGGGTTTTTTATATATTTAGATATGGAATCCCCATCTGGGACTACCAATCAAGAGATCCCTTTCCAAGGTGTACCTTTTCTATTCCCTCTAAGTGAAGGTATTGGTCCTCCCTTTATTGCCACTCTAAATCTTGTTGGGTTAACTATACAATTACCGGTCTGGATTTTTAATCTGGTAATTCCCGTTACACCTAATGTCTCAAATTTCACTTCTCCTCCGAGAGAGGATCGACCTCAACCTATTCCTGCTCCTTCTTCACCGGTTGTGGCTTCATCCCTTTATTCTTCTTTGCTTGACCAAAGCTCTACGGTTAGTAGTAAGATGGATAAGAAGAAGAAGAAAGGAAAGGCTAAGAAGAAGAAGGATAAGAAAGAGAAAAAGAAGTAACCATTCGCTCTTAATGGTTCCCGTTCTAAGAGAACACTCGAAAAACCCAAGTTCCCTTGTAAGCTTTGCAAGGGGGACCACCTTATTAAGGAGTGTCCCAGTCTCTCCTCTGTACAAGAAGAGTGGTCTAAAAGGGTCCAAACTGTCTATGTCATCAACCTATGATCATCATGTTAACAATACTCCCTCAACCAGTGACCCATTGGTAAAAGGTCATAAGGGTAAAGTCTTGTATCCTTGTTTGATATGCAAGGATATGCATCGTACTTTTCTTTGTCCAAGCATGGATGAAGCTTCGTGTTGCTTGGAAAATATTACTGATCATCAATAGGTGATTCCAACAAGTGATAGTAAGTTATCCCTCGATTCCTTGCTGGTTTACCAAGTGATCAATTCATTTTCATCTATAATTGATCCCACTCTTCCTTCGGAGAGTGAAGTGGTCGAGTCGATGTCATCTCCACCTGATCCCACTCTTTCATATTAGAGTGTTAATAATTAAGTAGTCGCTTTGACCAAATCTTCATCTTGTTCTTCTCTTCCAATAGAGAATGAACCGAAACCTGCTGAAGTTTTTATGCTTCATTCTGATTGTTCTCGACAAGAAGAAATTTTGTCTGTTTCAAAAGAACCCTCTCTGAGTAGTGAGATTATTTCCTTTCACTGGAGTAACCTAACAGAGTCTTGTCTTCATTCGAGTGTTCCTTTCTAGATAGTTGTGAATGTTACTGCTAGGCGGATACTTCGCACTATTGTTGATGAAGGGGCTTCTGTTAGTATTCTATCCTCAACTGCTTGGCAAGATTTAGGTTCACCTTAGCTTATGCCATCCATCAATCAGATACTGGCTTTTAATCGAAGACCTACTACACCTTTAGGGACCCTTCCTTATTTTCCTATTACATTAGGAGGGAAAATTGTCTATATTGATGTTATGGTGGTCCAAAATCCTTTAGATTTTAATCTGCTCCTTGGACGTGATTATGTTTACGCCATGAAATCCATAGTGTCCACACTATTTAGAGTTATGCATTTTCCCCGTGATGGTAATATTGTGACCATTGATCAGCTTTCTTTTGTTACACCTGACCATCGCATTACTCCTAGTAATCAGACTTCCCTGAATGTGCCACATGTTCTTGTGGTTCCTTCCCCTTCTTCTAGTTAGATTCTTCCACTAGTCTATGGACATCATAATGGAGCTAAGCCGCTAGCTTTTGTGAAATGGGGGAAACCTACCAACCTCTGGATATCATGTTGGTAGGAGTAGGTTCGTGAGCATAGTTCTTATTCTATGTCAATCTCGTTAAAAAATGAAACAGGTTGGAGAGCATAGTTTACTTTTGGTTTCAAGCTCGTTAAAAAATAAAACCACTCCTTAAGCATGGTTTACCTTTTGGTTTCAAGATTGCATAAAAATGAAACTGTGTCTTTGAGCAGAGTTCCCATTCTTTGTCAAGCTCGTTAAAAAATGAAATAGATGCCTTTGAGCAAAGTTCCCATTCTATGTCAAGCTCGTTAAAAAATGAAACAAATGCCTATGAGCAAATTTCTCATTCTATCTCAAGCTCGTTAAAAAATGAAATGGATCTCCTCAAGCATAGTTTACCTTTTTGTTTCAAGCTTGCATAAAAATGAAACCATGTTCCAAGCATAGTTACCTTCTGTTTCAAGCTTGTGTAAAAATGAAATATATCCCCTTCCCTTGAGTCGAGTCTTCCCTTTAGTGTTAGAACTTGAACCTTCTTTTCACCTTCCTGATTCTCATTCTTCCTACCCCCCTGGTCAACATTTTCACATTAGTAACCAGGTTTTTAGGTTGGGTATGGAAGAAGAATCGTCAGAGGAAATGAAGCTTGAAGGGCATGTCAAGCCCCTAGCAACCATGCTAGGGGTAAGATTCGCTAGCAATCATGCTGGGGGCAAGATTCCAACCTCTGTATATCATGTTAATGGGATTTTTCAAGCGTAGTTTACCCATTGGTTTCAAGCTTGCGTAAAAATGAAACCAATCTTCGAGCATTCTTTCAACTGATCTTCGAGCTCGTTAAAAACAGTAAGATGGTGTTGAGCTTACTTTTCATTTTTCGTGCTTTGGTTAAAACATGAAATTTGGTTTGAGCTTAGTTTATTACTTTTTCGTGCTCTAGATTCAAACATGAAAAAGGTTAATAGAGTCTTCTTTAAGCTCTTTTCGGACTCTTAAAATGTGAAAAGATAGTCAAGTACTTGTCTTCTTCATACTCGTAAAAGTATTTGAAGAGTCATCTCTCCGATGGTAGGTTATCTCTTTTTCGGTTCGGATGGACTATTTACAAAAAAGGAACACTCCAACCAATTATGACTAGAAGAGTTCTCTAAGGTATTATTTTATACTTTTTTAGGCCTTGGAGACTAAAACATACGAAAAAGGACCCTTGGGAGTTTTCTTTAGTTTGTTCAGACTCTTTAAACATGAACTACACTGAGCATTCTTTCATTGGACTCGTAAAATTAAACATTGAGAGACCCTCTTTTGGGAATGAACCCCTCCTTTCTCAAGTTCGTAAAACATATGAGTTTGGACTTATCTTTGGATAAGTTGAAATGAGTGTTTGTTACCCTCTTTGAACTCGTAAAACCGAAAAGAGGCACTCATCAATCATGATGAGGAAATTAAGGGAAGGGAATCATTTTGTGATTATGGCAGTTGTTGTCACCTTTGAACATGGCACTTGTCTGCATATCATTCAGTCAATTGGGTATTCAGCTGATGTACAAGTCGATCCACTTTCATGAGTCATGTCACTCCTTTGAGTCTTTCAAAAGAATGCATTGTCCACTGTTGCACTGTGTGTCTGTCTGGTCTAGTCATGCTGCCAATACTTTTGTCGTGCCACCCGATGTTCAAAGGAAGAAAGAAGTTTACCTCTGTAGTCAAAATAGCCTCTGTGTCAGTTATTTGATTCAGTCTTATGGTTACCTCATTCACATAATTCCAGAACTTTGTTCCTAGTTTCGTGTCATCGATGTGGGATTCATCATGGCCCTCCTTCGATGAGACTATTCCTGTCGACATCATCTCATCATCCGGGAAATAGTATTAGAAACAAGTTTAGTACCTTGATATCTGTATGCCTCAATGACAGATTCTCTCACTCTCGACACAGGTTCACATCATTGGCCTTTTATCGATAGAGTCAACTGGGTGTTTGACATCAAGACATCTATTCACACTCAGTAGATTGTACTAGGGTACCTTGGGAATCATTAGCATTAGTGGTGATCTCCCTCTCGCTTGTTAACGGTTCAAATCATTGGCCGGTAATCAAGCAGTTTCTACCATGTTCGACTTCAGGACATTGTAATCACATGGATAGAATCGTACCTTATGGAATATGAGACAAAGACCTTGGGTACTTGTTTAGCGCTCATTGCTTTCCCCTGGTTGCGATGGAGTTTTGTATATCAAGCATGGATCCACATTTGTATGGTCGTGGCTATGCTCAAATTTGTGTATGTATGACATAGATCTACATTGTATATTTGGTAGCTATGTCCAAATTTTATTCCTCTATCATATGGATCTACACTGTATTCTAGGAGCCATGGTTGTTTGTTCCTCTCATGGATCTACCTTGTATTGGTCTGCAGCCATGAGTTGGTTACACTTGTCTATGAGTCAAAATATTGATGTATTGCAGATGCCTACTTGATGACACTCTCCAATCAAGCTAACTCTTACCTCGAAGTGATAACTTGCTCTCTCAAAGCTCGCGTCTATCGTATCCCTCTAAGCGTCATGCTTTGGGGGGAATTCTGTTATACCCAAATCCTGTCACCAACATGTGATAAGATCCCTAACACCTATGTTTTACCTAAATACCAAACTTGGAGTGGAAATAGTGCTCTGGATGTCAATTCTACATAAAAATCCCTAACACTTCTTTTTCCCTTTAGTTGAAGAGCAGTAACTTATGCAGCACCGCCTGAGTCCTATTATAGATAAGCAGTGCCACTGCATATGGGCTTTGTTCTTGGAGCGTTTCTTACCCTTCATCGCTCTGTCATAAAGGTATATAAGTGGTACCCTTGGTAAAATTGGAAAAAAAGAGGATTCTCGAGGCTTCTAGAACATAATCCTCGTGTCCTCCCTTATCCCTATCAATCTGGGTTGGTTGGAGTCGAGATCCCTCTTGGTAGAATCTTATGACCACCTCACCCACAATTCTCTCAACTATCCCTATCCATTGATCCTTATAAATACAAGCTCATTTCCCATAGTGGAGGGTGGAGAACTGGATGGTAATGTTTTGCTATTGATATGACTACCTAGCCCAATCCATTGGAGAGCACAAGAGATCAAGTTGGAGCTATCGAGGATGAGGTGTTTGTCTTGTGGAGGAGTTTGTCAACACTAAGTCAATGGTTGTAAGCTTCTTCATTTATTTCTTAATGAAAATCTGATTTCTGTCCCACATATCTGTTGTACTGATCTTGCATGTATATGTTACTGGATTCCTTAATCACTAGTATGGATGTGTAAATAATGTTTTGGTAGCTTTGATGTTCTTGTTTGTTTGACATGTTCTACAGGTACACAGGTTTGTCATCAAAGCATTATTACAGGTGTTTACAACATTTAGGGAAGGTTTTCACCCTTTGTCTTTCACTTATTTGTTCTGGATCTGAACCATTTAGACCAGAGGAATAGCTTCTGTCCGCAGAAGGTGCAATATTCCTGACAACACGTTGATGAGGAGATAGATGAGGAAATTTTGAAATATGATGCTGTGAATACAGAACTCATAATTTTTGGGAAGCGGGTATACCTCGACCCTGATTTGGTTTCCCAAGCTACAAATATTCCACACAGAGGGGGAGCAATTTTAAGCTCAAGGAAAACCCCTGGACAGGAGAAGAACCAGTTGGACAGAAAAATTGTGGGAGAAAAGTAAATGTTTTGAGGAATGGTTTAAAAATGCATGATGTCCCTCCTGAAATATACAAAACTTTGATTCAGATTGTCCTTAGGACAATTCTGAATCATCACAAGGATGACATTTCAGGTGAATGTATGCGGGTAGTGATACATTAGGTGGAAGATATACCTGTAGATATTCCTTATCTACTATCTAAGAAACTCCACTCTGCCCTGCAAGAGAGCCAATTAAGGAAGGTTAAATTTAGTTTCCTGGGCACACTTCAAAACATTATTGATTTATGTCGACCCCATGCTACTGAAACAGAGATTGGTGATATCAACCAACATGGAAATATATCTTTTCCAAAACCACATGTTCATAAAACATACGTTAGGAAATGTAAAAGTAGGGAAGATAATGAGGAATTGCTAGTATAGTCTCCTCAGCAGAATAAGGAATTAGTACAATATCATGAGCACCACAGGGAATTACCATTACACCCTACTGAACAGAACGAGGAATCTTATGTACAAAGTCCTGAGCACCATGACGAATTACGAGTACAGTATCCTGAGTTGGTAACAACTTATGAAGTTCGTGTTGCCATAACTTTGAAAGAGTTTAAGGGGCATGTAGATAGAGGTCATTGGGAGGAGGTGGCAAGAAACGGAATGGACCAAACTCTGCTCACTTTTCCATTCCTCAATAGGTTCTTGATATAACTCCTCCTAAACAGTTGGCAATTGAGTATGATTGTTCTTCCAAATCAGAATCAGGGGCTTCTGCTATGCATTTAGACATTGCATCATATAAGTTTGATAGTAGGTACCTGTTAATCCTATATGATAAAATGGAGCATTTCAAGGAACAAGCTTCCTATATATGCAATTGGGCAGAAGAGTGCTTGATAAAATATCATAATATTTTACAATGCCTAAAACAGATAGTAGTGTTGCAGAAGATAGTTGTGGATAATCAATTCAAAGTGGATAGAATTATAAAAGGGAAAGAAGAAATGGTTAAATTATTATCCAAAGAAGTAGAAAAAAACACTGATGATGCTGCAAAAGAAATTCAGTCCATGAGGGTTGCGTATGAAGAGGATTTGGAAAAATCTAATGCTGAAGCGAGTGAACTCAAAGAAGAGTTGAAAAAAAGACCACTTGTTCTCAATGTACCACTAGTGAGGATAGAAATGGGTCCTTTATAGGTAATGGAGAAGAAAATTAAAGAATATGAATAGGTAGTACAAGAATATCAGTTGAAGTTGAAAGAGTGGGAGGGAAGCCATGGAAAAAAAGTTGGAGAATTAGAATCAATAATTTTTTATTCAAGAAAAACCATTTCTAGGAAAGCTGATAAGCCGAAAGGAACAAGGTTAGCAAGGATCTATGAAAATTTAAAACTTAAAAAACAAAGTAGAGGAAAATGAATTCTTAGTGAAGAAGGTATTGAGGGTGAAGGTAAGGGTACCAAAGGAGACGAGGGTAAGGGTAAGGGTAAGGGTAGAAGGAAAAATACACCTACAGGTACAATGTCCTTAGAAGAGCGAGAGAAGTCCTTAGCAAGTCGAGAGAAGATTCTACAAGAATGCTTCTTAGCGAGCCTTGCACTAGGTGATTTGTATGCCTCATCACCGTTACATAAGGAAATGAAAGAGAAGATGGCTGGGAAAGATGCAAAAATAAGGGAGCTAGAATCAAAACTCTTGGAAGGTAGAAACGTTTAGCATTTGGGATGTGATATGGAAATTCAAACACTTAAATCCACAATTGCTAATTTGGAGAAGGAATTAAAAGGACCAGCTACTGCGATGACTGCAGTTCCTATCCTTCCCAACGAGACAGAGTTGAGGGAAAAAGAGAAAGAGAAAGAAATACATAATCTGAAAAGTGAATTGACTGAAGTTAAAAATTAGTTGAAACATACCAAAGAGAAATTGGAGGTCAAGGAAGAACAGGAATCAACGAAGTATAAGAAAAATGTGAAAATGTTGAACAAACTGATGGAGGAAAAAAACATTTTGCTTGGAAATTAAAAAAAAAAATTCACAGAGAGTTAAAAAGCTTGAAAATAAATCACAATAAGTTCCTTGTCCAACTCCAGAACAATTACAGTCTTCTACGAAAGGAAACAGAGACAATTCAGATTTGTCTTCTGCTCAAGAGGATGGATTGCACCCATCTATGAAACATGCTAGACATGTATAAATCAATGTATATATGTATTTATCGATAGTTAATGAAAACAAATATTTGTATGATGGAGTTTTGTATTTATCGACATATAATGAAAAATGCTTTTTAGTTGGCATATCAATGTATATATGTATTTATTGAAAGTTAATGATATTTTTTTGTATGATGGATTTTTTTATTTATCGGCATATAAGATAACAATATAGAGAATTCATCTCTGAATCCAATGTTTTCAGTGATCAATACGAGACTGTTTGTAGGTTGTGAAAGAAAGCATCAATCTCTTCAAAATAAATTAAATTTGTGTGTTAATTAAATAATAAGCTCTGTTTTGTTTATGTCTCTTGTTTATTTCATCTTTTTTTTAATTAACTGGCTAAGAAATATCTATTTAAATCTTTGGCTTGTGTGGGCATCTGAAAAACTTGTTTAGTATATATTTTTAAGCTGTGTGCAGGAAAACTCATACATTGTGTGAACATGATTTTTTTTCAACATGGAAGGTTAATGTTTCACTCATGTGACCTTCATAGGGAAAACTGAAACCATGACTGGATAAACACTTCAACAAGGAACAAATAAATGTCATTTGATGAATTAATTGACACACACACATTATCTAGTGGGCATTTGAAAATAACATTTTAAACTACAGATGTACCACTTGGACAAAATTATAAAACCCTAAGTCAACATGAGGGATTTTTATTTTCACCAACTCCTGAACCAATGATACCAGATGATGTAGTACATCCCATTTAGCACAACCAAACTGATTTCCCCTTCAGACTCATATTCTTCTGAGTTGGGCGGGCATTTTACTGGACTAGAGCAAAACAAGCCAGAGGGTACTTTTGGAATACTAGTAACTTCATCTTCAAATAGTTTTTGGACAAAATAATGATGTGGTTAGATGCACCAATAAACACTCTAAAGAACCATACCCTCAGAACAATTTCATCCATCAACTACTGGAAATGGCGAGCATTTTATTGAGATCACTTATGCATTTTTACCAGAATTTTTATCAAACCCTAGGTCAACGTGATGAGATTTTTATTTTCATCCAATTTGAGGTGTGAGACACCCAATGGGTAGAGGCCAACATGGTGATTCCATGAGGACCACTTTCATCCTCTAAAGCTTCTTTGTCTCTCCTCGGTGGGAATTTTCTTCTTCTAATGAATTATTGTGGAAATTTTCATAACGCAACTGCTTTAGGGCAGTCATTCATTAATTAGTCAAATTCAAAAAAATATCATACTCTTGCAAACCACTATAAGAATGTAACAAAGTCATCATGAGACATTAGGACACCATCATGTGTCTTTCCAACCTCATCACATCATGAGACTCATATTTTTGTCATCTGACCATCACTAAGCAAACTGAAGGTATGGCTGGATAGTCGGTCCACTAGGAAACAAGACCATGTCACCCTTAGAATTTGCTGAGACAATCTGAGCCTCTGGCGGGCATATCAAAATACCTTCTTAAATTCTTTTGAGCATCAAAACATATTTCTTCCTATTTTGGCATACTCCTATTTCACATGTGTGAACACCCTATGGAGACTTGAAGTCATGAGAAGATGGAAAACTTACCAAAGAATGGATCCATGACATTCGATGAATTTACTTGCACAAAGACAGCCCTTGGTGGTAATTTCCAACTAACCTCTCAAACTCCTGTTCTTGTCACTTAGTCAATTTTTCATACTTTTAAATATGCAAAACAGTTTTTCTTCTATTTTGGCAGATTGTTATTTTCCTAATGTGGTCACCAAAAGAAAAACTAAGAACATGGCAAGATATCCAGTTTAGCAAACAAAACCCCATACCCTCAGATAAATTTATCATCATCGAGACAATCTCTGGCAGGCATTTCCGTGAAGCCACTTTAGGCAGTTTTGCCAGTATTGGAATAGTGCAAATATGGTTAGGAGGCACTTTTGGCAGGTTGACATCTTCTTCCTTAGAGACTCTCTGACGAGGAAAGTGACATGGTTGTATGATCCATGCAACACTCTACAGACTCACATTCTCAATATATTTTTCACATCATCCTATGAGGCATGGTGGGAATTTACTTAAGGCCACTTGGGCAGATTTAAAATCAATTCCATACTCGTACAAATTTCTCGAATTGGTCTAATCTGCCTAAAACACCCTTTTGGTAGGTCCATAATTTTTTCTTCATCCACTTCCAAGACAATGTGAAGACATGGTCAGGTAGGGTGAAGACCAATCTACAAGACCCCCATGTTCTATAGGAATTTACTCTAACCCATAATTTAGGGCGGGCATCTTTCTGAGGCTACTTGGCCATTTTTGCATCCACAGGTGAAAAACCCTATTTTGGCAGGCCTATATATTTCTCCTCAAGAAAGATTATGGAAAACTCAAATCATGAATAGGTATCCAAACCAACTAGCTATAGGCTATAGGATGGTACCATGGTGTGAGAATTATTCTCAAACCCTTAATTGTGGTGGGCATTCTCTTAAGGCTACTGGGACCAATTTTGACTAATTATTCCATACTTCGTCAATTTCCCGATTTTCACCATTTTTCCATATTTCTCCAAAGTAATGTCATAATACAACAATGAATTCAACTTCATGCCACATCATC
>LPNX010464043.1:276889-282869 GCA_001517045.1 Pseudotsuga menziesii
TACAAATTATGAAAAAATCCTAGTTAAATTAAATTAAACTACACTAAATTAAAAACGTAGAGTTTTTTTAACTATAATTAATTTAAAATGCAACAAAATAAAAAATATGCAAATAATAAAAAACCCAAAATAAACTAAACAAAAGATAAATATGAAAAATAAAAAAACAAAACAAAACACAAAATATAAAATATGCAAATAAACAAACAAACAAAAAAGTGGAATTCAAAAACACCCACGCACTAGCTCATTAACAAAACAACAACGAACAAGTTCACTCCTACACACTAGTTCATTAAAAGCATCCATAGAACTGGTAATTTGATGAGTAGAACAGTGGTAAATCGAGGAGTAGGGGATACCAGTGTAGAGGATATCGACGTTCCCAGTGGAGAAAATCTGGCCGCAGTCTATAGGATAAAAAAACAATCTGATCGCAGTCCAGAGGATACCAACGTTCCCAGGGGAGGAAATATGGCCGCAGTCCAGAGGATAACAAAGGGACCAATGAATTCTGTAAGCCCATTAACCCTAAGAGCACAAGAATTTGGGAAAAATATGTCAAATTTTGGAACCAATACGGATTCAATACAGTCACACTGAAATTATAATTTTTTTGTTGTGCTACCATCGCTTCTATAATTAGTGGATCTAGTAAGGGTTTTCTATTATTGGAGCATCTGAAGCTCCTCCTTAAATTCAGGGAAAAGACATATGGGTTGAGCACTGCAAGCCAATCGTGCTCTTGTATAATTTTATGAATTATGGCACAATTTGCAAGCTTTTGTAATTTTATTCTATTTAATGGTCTGGAAGAGTGTGCAGAGTCCTGTAGGAGTTATAATTTGAACTAGTTCAACCAATTCTGTCGAAACTTTGAACCCAAGACGTGTTTCTTCTAAGCATTTAATTTTTCTTTAATAATTAGTTTTACCTCGATTATGGCACAAATTACAAGCTTTTGTTATTTTATTCTATTATATGTCTGAAACATTCTATAGAGTGCAAGCTTGTGTAATCATATTCTATTTAATGGTCTAGAACATAGTCTTTTTTGAGCTATAATTTGAACGGATTCTGTTGAAACTTGAACGTGAGAGATCTTTCTCCTTTAAAGACGCATTTAATTTTTCTTTGATGGTCAGTTTTACATGGATTATGGCACACTTTTCAAGCTTATGTGATTTATTTCTATTATGGGTCTAAAACATTTTGTAGAGTGCCATAGGAGATGCAATTATAATGGCTGGGCACAATTCAACCTACTACCTATTTCTCCTTTAAAGAAGCATTTTATTTTATTTTTATGCTCACTTTCACCTGAATTACAACACACTTTGCAAGCTTTTCCCATTTACTAGTTTGGATTTTGGAACAATGTATAGTTCCTGTGACTCATGGGCTATAATTTGAATTGACTCCAATAAATTGAACCTCATACCTCTTTCTTGTTTAAAGACACATTTGATACAAGTATTATTTTTCAATGACACTTATATCTTTTTGCCTCTGTTTGGCATATACCAGGGTAGTTAGTGCGGTCGCCTCTGTTTGGCATATCTAAAAGAGTCTGAAGGTTATCAAGGATATTGTAGCATGTGTGTGTCTTCATTAAACCCTCTACGAGAATTTCTTCCTTAAATATATGCTGTGTAATTTCAATCACATTATATCTTCCAAATTAATACTATCCTTAAATCCTTCTCAACATATGCAGAATTCCCTTTATAAATTTTTGTTTAAAATTTCCTGTAGCTTACCCTTTTATTTCACCAAGACTGTACATGCATACTTTTCTAACTTTTGGCAGACTTATATTTTTCACATCTTGACCATATTTAAACAAACTCAGGGTATGGCTAGGTATCCACCTTAACTAGGAACAAGACCATGTCACCTTAAAACCTTACTGACAAACACGGTCTCTGGCATTCACTTTAAAATGGTGTTTCAAATTGCTCAATTCAACACACAGTCAATTTTGTAAGACCCTAGTCATTACTATGCCAAGAGGAATTTTGGCATACTCATATGTCACACGTGTGAACACCCAGAGGGAAATTGAGATCATGAGTGGATGCCTAGATCATGAAAGAATGGAACCATAACATCTAATGAATTTATCAGTTAAAGAGATGAATCTGGCATGTGTTTCCAAGTGGGCTCTCAACCTCCTATTTTCAACACTCAGTCATTTTTTCATATTTTTGGATATGCAAGCTAATTTTTTTACCTCTTTCGGAAGGATGGTATTTTTCTCATGTGGTCACCATAAGAAAAACTAAGAACATGGATGGATATCCAGCTCATTAAATAACATGCCTATACCTTTTGATGAATTTATTATCACTCAGGCATGATTTGGCGGGCATTTCCAAATGCCTCTTCAACCTTGTGATTTGACACTTAGTCAATTTCTTTAAACCCTAGGTCTCAAAGGTGATTTCAACTTTTCATCAAACTTGGAGTGTAAGACATCCAATGGATGGAGTACAACCATATGAATCCATTAAGACTAGTTTCATCCTCTAGAACTACTTTCTCTCTCCTCTACGGGCATTTTACTGAAGTATTATGTAAAAGATGCTTAAGAGCCTGTTTTGGCAGATCCATAATTTTTGCCTCATGTACTTTCAGGTCAAAGTAAGAACATGGTCAGGTAGAAAACACAACCACCTATAGGATTCCTATATGGTGTAGGAATTTATTTCAACCCAAAAATTACGGCAGGCATTCTCCTAGAGCAACTTGTCTAATTTGACCAAAAAGAACTTCTTTTGGGAGGCTTGTATCTTCTTCCTCAAAAAGTTGTTATGAGAACTGGTTCTGTGGTCGGATAGATACTTCAACCAACTATGGGATGACAGGACATGGCAGTCATTTTATCCTTCTTATGAAATATGGTGGGCATTTTCATAAGACTACTTCTTTAAGACAATTTTTCACCACTTAGTCTTTTTCCAACTTTATCATAAATGCCTATGCCCATCAACAGTTCTTTTTTCATTAATGAACATATCTAGGATATGTCTGTCCACAATCATTAGTTCACCGAATGTCACCAAATCTCCATTCATATATTAACATCATTTCCAACACATTCATCTGCCATATTGCCAACAATGATTCCCAAGAGGATGGAGATGAGAGGTTACCCATCATCATCTCAACCTAAATATGTAACTTAGCCATTTCTAAATCCTTATATATTTCTAGGTTGTCTTTAGTGCAGCTCTACCATTGAAGTGATAAGCATTTGAATAACATACCCTTTTTATGGGGTCCAATGAGCCCTTACTTATCTCGGATCGAAATTGGAGATTCTTTTCCATATACTATACCTTTTCCAATTGTTTCCCTTGGATTTGAGGTTGAAACTATAGAGAAAGGACAATTGTAAGTCTCATCCATTGTCACAAGAAATCAATACTTAGTTACTACTTGTGTTAGTTCCTAATGAATAATGAATGGCATGTTACACTTTGGAATGTTAGTTCCTAATGAATAATGAATGACATGTTACACTTTGGAATGTTAGTTCCTAATGAATAATGAATGACATGTTACACTTTGGAATGATGATCGTATAATCTTATTTTTTTTAAATTAAAATTGCATGTTTTTGTATTTATAAGATGCCTATTCTCGTATTTTAGTCGTACTTGTTTTTTTTATTACGTATTTTTTATGTATCATATCTGAATCGTATTTGAATCCATACTCGAATATTGCTACTATGATTTTGACTGTTTACTTCGTATTTTCTGAGGATTTATATGAAATATAGGCTGTATT
Source organism: Pseudotsuga menziesii (assembly GCA_001517045.1). Classification (NCBI taxonomy): domain Eukaryota; kingdom Viridiplantae; phylum Streptophyta; class Pinopsida; order Pinales; family Pinaceae; genus Pseudotsuga; species Pseudotsuga menziesii. Next base: position 280,685 of record LPNX010464043.1, read on the forward strand.
TGAGATGAAAAATGACCCATGATGGGCATTTTTCCCATCAAATTCCAGCCTTCAACCCATCCATTTCCCGTTTGATAGAGAACAGGCCAGAACCATACCATCACGACCAAACAAATTCGGGATTTCCCTATTGCAGAACACCATAGAAATGGTAAGAAAATGGTCTTGGGTAGTGTAAGATGATTCAGGGTTGTGATAAGATGATTATGGATCCAAAATCACCCTATCCGCATCCATGTGCAAAACCACTCAAAATTACGTATAATTGGTCTAAATTTGGCGACATTTCACAATGTTATCCTATTTAAAAAAAGCAGGCACATAGTTAGAGAAGGAGTACCTTGCACAAGGAAACTTGCATATCAAACCACTATGGAAGAGGGAGTGTTAGACTAACGTCACTGAGTTTCGGTAGGCAATACATGAATGAAACAATATGACCACTACCCATTCGAAATTGAATCCCCAACATGATCTATATGAGGGGGAACCCCGTACCACTTTGCATGCATTAACTAGTAAAGTGGCCCAAGATGTTGATGTATATGTAACTTCGGAATGTATTCTTCTATGTATTTCATATATTGTAACCCGATGTTTATTTCGGGATGTTTCTATTATGTATTTGAGTCATGTGGTCATGCCCCAATGTTCCGATCGGGAGGATTAATAATGTAAACAAGTCATATCAAGTCATTAGGTAAGTCCCCATATTTTAGGGGCACTTGGGTTATTATACACTAATTAAGGTGTAGGCTCAAGTAATTAATTATAAGTTAATCCTACATGGTTGAGTGCACTTCAAGTCAACGGAAGAATATAAATAGAGAGTGAGAGTCTCTCTATTTATCACTTGCGAATTACATCACTTGCTCTCTCAAGTGTGGCGCACCTTTGGAGAAGGAAATATTTGGCTTGACAGAAGACAGAAGGTTGTTGTTGTTTTGGGAGGTCATCTTACTGTTTTGGGATCACATCTTGTGGTGATACTATATTAGAGGAAGTTGAGGGGTTTTCTCCATTTATGGTTTCCCCTCCTAAAATATTTGTGTCTCTTGTCTCTTGTGATGTGCTTATGTGATTGCTGTGCTTGTTATTCTCTCAGTGAAAAGATCTTATCATAATGCTAGCTTAAATGTTGAAAAACTAACATGGTATCAGAGCTAACCTGAGAAGAAGACATTGTGCAGCTACAGGAACTAGGGATTCCTATTTTGTGGATCTTCCTCCACATATTTTTAGCAAAAGTATGCTAGGATGACTCTCCATTGAAGGGTGCAACTTTCTGTCGATGCGAAATTCAATTTCAAGCATTTTCAATTTCGATGTGGAAATTAGGGCTTTCTACAGAAGAGGAATTTTTGAGTGAGACTAGAATAGGATTGTTCTCCTTATCAAAACCGAAATTTAGAGACCTGGATCAATAAATTTGGTTGGGTGAAACTCCGGGAAAGTCAAACCCTAGTTTGACCTTGAGCTAGGAGAAACCCTAAATACTAAAACTGCTAAGTTTTGGTACAGTCACTATATTCCGAGATTGGAGAAGTCTCAGAAGCTGAAAATTGTAGGGGATGAATAAAAAATCCTGATGAACACTGTGTCCAAAGTTCATCCTCTGATTCGATATATTCTGGGAGATATGATCTCTCCAATTTAGGGTTCCATCCTCTTCCAGAAATCATCCATAAACAGGACACCTGGGAAGATCTGCAATATATTGGGCTACAGAGGTCCAAATGGAATTACTGAAGATGTTCCAGAAAGGTCACGGAATTTTGTTTCTGTGGTACGAAGTTCAGACTCAGAAGATGAACCAGTGACACGTGTCATGCCGTACAACTTCGCTGTTTTGAACAGTCCAGTAACAGGTCACCTTGGGAAAAGGATCATAAATCCCAAATGGTGAAACCAATGCTGATGAAACCTACGGTGTTGGATCAAGGACATGCGAGGTTACCTCAGTGAGAAATTTCAGACATAGAGGATCATTAATTTTAGAGATATCACAGAAACAGTAACAGGAATTTCTGGAGAAGAAATCAGAAAATTAGGGCTTCCTGTTCCGGGAGTTTCGCTTCACTGTTTTCAGAAAAGGAGTACATTGGACAGATCCATTTGAAGAGATATATCTGTTCATCCAATCAGATCTGAAAGATTCCAAGTTTTGAAAATTAGGGTTTCTGTG